>OZ022414.1:62471996-62695683 GCA_963989365.1 Rhimphoctona megacephalus | reverse complement strand
CACCAAATGCAAAAATCTCCTCAACATTCTCAAATGTCTTCGCTCAACGTGGTGGGGCGCGGACCCTTCCACCCTTCTTCGCATATATCGTGCACTCATTAGGACAAACATAGAATACGGCTCTCTTACCATCCCTTTCAAATCACATGCCCTCACCCCCAAACTAGAGATCCTCCAGCGCAAAGCTCTGCGCCTCAGCCTGGGGCTCCGCATCTCTACGCCTTCAACTTCTATGCGATAAATACTTTCTCCGGTCACTTGCTCTATCCAACCACCCCCTCCTCACTAATCTAGCTCTGATCATGATTTCCTGCAGAAGACGACAGTCAACCGGAAACATCCCTCACGTTCCACTCATCGATTCATACCGGCGTCTCCTACATCTTAAGCCCTTCATCGAATCTTCCTCCTTTCCGCCCATCTACGCCATCTCTCCTTCCTCGTCTCTCCCCCCTTCAATGATCGACATCAAAACGGGTGCCTCCATCAAAATTTCCGCTTCCCCAAACTCGGAATTTCTCTCGACCTTCTCTCCTACCGAATCGACGTACTTCTACACCGACGGCTCAAAATCGGATCCGAGCAATAACGTAGGCTTTTCCATTTACTGCCCTCTTCTTGGTCTATCTAAAGAATTTAAAATTTCCTCTCACGCATCTATTTTCTCTGCGGAGGCCCTCGCCATCCTCCAGACCATAAATTTGATCATTGACCACAATATCTACAAATCGCATATATTCACAGACTCCCTCAGCTCTTTAGAATCCATCTCATCAACTTCTTTCTCCGGAAAAACTTCTTCAATTATCATCGAAATCCACCTTGCTCTTCGAAAAGCTCTCGATCGAAACCTAAACATCACTCTCGTTTGGATTCCCGCCCACATGGGTATTACAGGCAATGAGAAAGCCGATCTACTAGCCAAATCAGCGATCACGAACGGCGTTCCTCTCGAAGTCCGCCTTCCGGCCTCTGATTTCTTTCCCCTTGTTAAAAAAAAATGCAATGAATCTTGTTATCAAGCCCTTGCTCACACCGGAACATTCAAAGGAACTTTATACTTCAAACACTTTTACTACAACCAAAAAAACCCTTGGTTCTCAAAACACAAGCACCTCAACCGCGATTCCATCGTCACCATCACTAGGATGCGTGCCAATCACTACAGCCTCCAAGCCAGCCTGTTTCGAAAAAATCTCTCGCAATCTCCCTCCTGTCCTTGCGGTCACGACACGGAAGATTTAAATCACGTTTTCTGGGCCTGTCCCCGCTTTGCACGACAGCGACAACCTCTCCTACAAGCCCTCAACAACCACAGGATTTTTCCGCCTCACAATATCGAATCACTAATCGCCGATCCCTCGGCCAAGCTACTCACCCACGTTGTCCGTTTTCTTAAAAACATCGATATTAAAATTTGATTTCCACACCTCTACAGACTTCGAATCAAATCTCGCGCTCTCTGCGCCTTTAACATCTGCCTTTAACCTATAAGAACTACATAAACATGGCCGTATGGTCTTAAGCTCCTTGAAGTAAAGACCGGAGCCAGCACAGAAAGAGAAGAAGAAGAAGAAGGACCAGATTCTACGGATTTTCGTGAAAAACAACAAACTTAGTATAATGTAGACAAAAAAAAATCGGACAAGTGCGAGTTGAACTCGCGTGGAGAGGGTTCCGTACGATGAATATGTTATCTTTAACATTATAAAAAACTTTTTTTTAATTTTCTAATTTGCTCCCCAAAAGTGACCCCCATATTCAAAATTCATTTATTTACGTTACACGTCCGTGTTTGGGTCACAGAAATTCATATGTGTACCAAATTTCAACTTAATCGGTCCAGTAGATTCGGAGCATATTGGTTGTGACAGACGGACAGACAGACAGACACGAGTGATCTTATAAGTTCCGTTTTTTTTTTTCATTTGGACGTACGGAACCCTAATAAAAAAGAAGTAATGCTATAAATTGTTCATATAGATGATACAGATGAGAAAGGGATGCTGTTTTTCTCTGTGGGATCGGCGATTCATAAGTATGATCTCGGGCAACGAAAAGATGAATCAATCGTAGAAGATGCGTTGATACGTCCTGTAGGAGTTGGGGTATCCGCACATCCAAATATTTTTTATTGGTCGATTATAACCGTGGGGAAGAAGGCGATATTGCGGACTCAGATAAGTCTGTTTCATAATGAAATAATTGTAGACACAGGTAAATAATTCTGCCATTTACAGCTAATGAAAATATCGAAAATTTTATATGGATGATTAGGCAAAACATTATCGAGAAAAAAAGTTAAGAAGCAGTTAGATTATTTATTATTATTGTTGTTTTGTTAAATTTTTCTTCTAAAACTATTTTGTTTTCCAGGTCTCGTCGCACCTGAAGAATTGGCAGTCGATTGGGTAACAGGAAACTTATATTTCATCGACAGTAAAAAACGGTGCTTAGGTGTCTGTACAGAAGACGGTTTATATTGCACAATACTGGATACATTAGCAATAGATACGCCTGGTGGTTTAGTACTTAATCCAAAAAACGGAGAGATGTTTTGGAGCGATTGTGGAATTCCCGATATGTCTAATGCACAAGCTACAATATCGCGAGCTGGAATGGATGGACGTCATCACACGTTTATTGTGTCTGAAGATCTCGGTTGGCCGAAAGGTCTTGCAATAGATTATTCGAAGGAGCGTTTGTACTGGATCGATTCAAAATTCAAGACTGTAGAATCGATAAGTCTCGATGGAAAGGATCGTCAACGTCTTTTACAAACGGATGGCAAACTGCTTCGCTCGTTAGCGATATTTGATGAAAAATTGTATTGGAGTGATTGGGAGACGCATAGGATCGAATCAATGGACATTGCCACCGGTGATAATCGCAAAATAATCGTCAACGCGTCGGAATTGATATACGATATGGAAATTTATCACTCTTCGTTGAAACCACCATTGCGGAATCCTTGCGAAAATCACGATTGCTCCGAAATTTGTCTCCTCGCTTTAGATCATAGGTACAATTGTGCCTGCAAGCTCGGCAACGTATTGAACTCGGATTTACATACCTGCCGTCCCGAAAAAGAAATGCCACATCTGGTGATCGCTGCGGGTGACAAAATTATCCATTATCGTGACGAAATCATCGGCAAAGGCCGAATCAAAGAGACTCGTACACCAATACACATCACCCGAATGACCTACAATCGTAACACCAAAAGTTTGATCGTTGATGATCAATTTACTCACTCACTTTTTAGCTTTGATTATGTTAATAATGAGTTTCGACGAATAACAACTGCTAACTGCGAGTATTTAGGTGGCATCGATTTTAATTATAAAAACAATTGCACTTTTTGGTCTGTTACTAGTTCTCGTCACATCCAAGAATTCAACCCCGTCTGTTTATCGTGTAGAGCTTGGACCGAGTTCGATGAAGAGCCCCACGAAATTTTGAGTATTCCTGAATATGAAAAAATGTTCGTTGTTTTTAAATCGAAACATGTAGGATTTCGTATTGATTGGTTCAATTTATACGACCAGAAGACTTCAAGGACTATTATCAAGGATTTGTTGGGTGAAAAAATATCTTTAGCTTATGACGAACGTATTAAGAGATTGTACTTTGCGGACGAGAAAGCTGGAACGATCGAGTTTATTTCTCTAAAGAGCGTCGTATGTAATCAAACCATTGATAGACAAGTTCTACTTTCAAAGGTCGAGAAACCTGTCAGCCTCGCTGTTTTAAATGATAAACTTTTTTGGACGACCCGTGATTCAAGAGTTTTAAAATGGGTGTATTTATATATACCCAGAGACGGTATTAAAAATTTTGAGATTGAAAGTACGATTCTACCGATTGAAAAACCATTTGGGATTTTGGATATCATTGTAGTTGGTAACATTACCGTCGAAAATAGAGAAATACGTTGCTTCAATTTTTAGGTTAATTATAGCAACGTTTTTTTTCGTTACATAGGCTTAACGAGCGGATTGTAAAAGGTGCGGGTTGCAAACAGAAAAATTAAGTTTAATTTTTATAATACTTTGAACAGTGCCATCATAATAATTGCTTAAAAAATTAATATATCGATACTTTTAAAAAATGAAGATTATGTTGAAGAACATAATAATGAGCCAATTGCTCATATTCTATTACGGGATTCATTAACCTAAAGTTAGTTTTGTTTAAGCATTTAAATGTACACTATTTTTCTACTGTCAATTTATGAAATAAATACAATTATGTAAAAAAACAAAACAAATTTTCGCATGAATCACCCTCATCGTTGCGTGTTTTGATTAATCTTGGAAATTGGCGAAATATATTTAAGTTTCGAAGCTCGTCAAGCTTTTCGATTAACAATCTATTCAAGAATTCTTAATCTATCATTGTACTTAATTACTTGCGACTCAAAGAAATTCACATTTTAATATCATGTTTTACAGCCAGAATTGGAAAAAAATTCTAAAAGTCATCGGGGTGACCGATAAAATTTTTTTAGAAGACTCAAATTTTGTGAGAATTACTTTTCCATTAAGGGCTAATATTTCTTTTTGCAAAACAACCAGATTTTCATATCATGATTTTCAGCCAAAATTAAAAAAATTATCTAAAAGTCGTTTGCGCGACCTCTAAAAATTTGTTTAGCAGATCTAAATTTCGGGAAAATGACTTTTCTGTTAAGTCCTAACATCTTTTGTTGCGACACTAAAAAATTGCCATTATTATATTATGATTTTAGCTGAAATTAAAAAAAAAAAACATATAAAAGTCATTTGCACGACCTCTACAAAATTTTTTAGAAGACCCACATTTTGGAAGAATTACTTTTTCATGGAATACTAACATATTTACTTGCAACATTAAGAAAAAAAAAGTCGTTTTTTTGAAGCACCCTAATATATACACTACCGCCGAAAGGTTTCCGGACAAAAGTTGAGAAAAGTCTCGGCGCTGTTTTTAATGCCATTTCGTCAGTAATACACATAAACGAATTTTATAAACGGCATTTTCAAGGGAAGGAATTCAGTTTCATTTTGCTTTTTTAAAAAAATTTCTACGATTTTTTTTACGACCAGCACGTCATTTCGAAAACGACCATTTTTCGTCTTTTTTTTTGCTTTTACAGTTGGACCGGGTTTTCAGGAAAAAAATTTTTCTTCCATTTCCTCAATCGGATCCTTAAAGAGGGAAGCTTAAGCTTCAGTTTTATTCTTTTTAAAGTTCGGTGCGATTTTTTTCGCCAAGTTATCCCGCTAGGTTTGAAAGGAAATCTCAAGGGGGTAAAAAGTTGCGCCTGTGATTGTTCATTTCACCAGAATTTTTTCAGATTTTTTTCCGAAATTTTTTTTTCTTCGATTTTCAGTTGAACCTCAGGTATATTGATTGTCGTAACTTTAAAACGATGCGGTTTGTGATGCAACGTCAAGAAAGAAAAAAGTTTTATTTCATAATTTTGAATCCATTAAAAAATTTATCTACTTTTTTTCAAATTTTTTTTCAAACTATTTTTCGTTCAAATTCTGATGAATTGATTCACGTATTTAAAAAATTATGGGGTTGTGATAATTTATCTAGAGGGAAAAACTTGTATTTTTCAGTATTGAGTGCATTGGAATTTTTGTAGATTTTTTTTCGAAATTTTTTTCTGATAAATTAGTTTCAACAACTGTTTAAGGGCTCTGTCTACTTTGGATGCATGAAAAAAACGCTATTTTTATTAATTTTTTTTAACACTAGATTTTCCAGACCAGTCATTTTGACTGGTCGTGCAATTTCAATTCAAAATTCCTACTGCGTGTAACATTTGCTTTCCGGAATGATGTTATGACTTTTGTAGCTATAAGTAAAGAATACATTTTATGAACTTAATGTTACTTTGTATATATTCGTAATAAATATATTTTTTGTTATTGACACTTATACCAGTACCAGTCAAAATGATTTAAATAGCTGGTATATCTAGTGTTAAGAATACTGTTATGTTTATTGATATAAAACTTGTTAGGCTTAACAAAAAAATTCGTAAATCACAAAAAAATTTATTAATTTTCACCACTTTTTTAGTATGAAAATGCCAGGTAAACAGGAGTCCTCAAAAAGTAGGTAAGTGTGCGCTGTTGAAAAAATCTGAACAACGGCCCATTCGAAACAAAAAAATTGAATGGTTTTAGGTTTAGCGTGACAGTGGCTATATCCCGTACCTCTAATATTAATTTATATGCAAAAATAACAAAATGGCGGACAAAAAAAATTTTAAAAACGTGTTTTTTGCATGTTTTTTGCCAAAAAAAAATAGTAAAAATTAAAATTTTGCAATAATTCTGGTACGGGATATAGCGATAGGTGTACAGAATATGTGGTTAAAATTTCATAAGGATCAGTTCAATAGTTTCTGAGATTTTTTCAACAAGCGGTTCGAAAACGTTGTTTCGAGAAAAACGCGTTTAAAGTTTTAATTTATATGGTGAACAAGCGCACTGAGGTAGCGTTCAACGTATGGAAAAATACCTTTAGAATGCTCTGATCTTTCTGAAATTTTCAGAGAATATTTTTAAATATATAAACTTTCGAAAAATGCAAAAAAAAAAAAATTCGATTTTTTGAAAGTTTTAAAGTACACAGATCCGTTAAAAGAATTCTCATGTATTTCAAATGAAACTACACACCTTTAACATTTTGGTTAGATTTCAATAGTCTAACGAAAATCTAGTTTTATTTAATATCTCCAAAAATTGAATAACCCTGTAAAATTTTAGCAATTTTGTCGAAAAAGCAATTTGCTATTTCGTTACATAATATTCGGAGACTCCCAGAGGTGTTCTGTAGAAGTGAGAGATCTTCTTATTCACGCCATCCAGTTAAGGGGACCGTATGGTCTAGAGCACGAAAATTTCACCTATTTTCACGATTTTTTTTTTGCCATAAAAAATTTAAAAATCGATGTTTTAACTTTTCGGGTTTATTACTACCTTTATTAAGTATACAAAAAAATTTTTTTTTAATTTTAAAAACAGTGTTTATTATCATATAATTGGCATTGAAGACGACCCTCTCGAAAAATCCGACCCGGACGGTGAAGATCGATCCGAGACTTCTACTCATCTGAAACACAAAATTCAAGAAGATTCTTAATCAGAAAGAGTGCAGTTATGGTCGGGACTAGAACAAATCGAAAAAATTAAAAATTGACAAAATGGCGCGCTTTTGAAAAAAAATTCGTAAAATCGGGTTTTTTTTTTCACTAGTTTTTTAGTATAAACAATAAGAAATTATTTAAATAAAATTATGATTGTAGTTCCGACGATAGCCATACATGTTGTGAACAACATATCCAAATTTCAAGTGATTCGGTTGAATAGTTTTTTTGTTTTCCCCTGCGCAGTGCCGAAAAAAGTCGTTTCGAGATAAATGAGTTTAAAGTTTGAGGTACAGATATTTTCAAAAATTGAGCAAATTTTGAATACTTACAGTTAATCCGTGATTCCGGCACCATATAGGATTCCTTCGGAACGTTCATAATTCAAGATTTCCTCACTCCTTTCATTTCTTCGAGCTGTCCGAGCCTCTTTGGAGTTGTCCGTGCTCCTACGGTTGGCGCTCGATACTCGCAGCTCGTCTCGGTTTTGCGCTAGTTGCTCCGCTTGTGGCCCGATTGTTATGCCCATGGTCTCCATTATTTTCAATAGGGATGCAAATCCTTCATTGAATATGCAAGCGGAAATGTGAGTGGCAATATCAATGATTTTTTTTCCGGCAAACAGATGTTTCGGCGCAAGGTGCCACACGCAAGCATTGAAACTTTCGTTATTGTTCTGCGTATTACTGCCAATACACCTTTCCAATAAAGTCTCTGCTGTCAATTCTTCATAAATTGGTTTTAATATCTCTTGTGCTTCATCGCACAGAGCAGGTGGGTGCTCGTAGGTGTCTAAAGTACCTGCAGCCTCACTTTGACGCCACTTGCACCACGATTCGGAACCTGGAGGACAGTACGAGTGTTGCGGATTTTCATCTGTTGAAATTTTGTGATAATATGCTGCCCATATTTCACTTCTCATCCCTTCAGTCGAATCTGAATTACGTCTAATTGCTAGACCGTAATAAGTTGACAGCTCTTGCAATAATTTATTCGTCAATTGTTGACGCTTCGGTGTTTTATTTATCGATTTCCGCTGTGTCTTTTTTCCCTCTTCTTTTTCTGTCAATTTCTTTGTTGCTTTCTTTATTTGTGCATGTTTTTTTTTCGCATCAACAGCACGTTTGTACAAACGTTTTTTAACATGCAAAACACATTCTTTTTTGCAAACTAAAAAATCATCCCCGTAAGGCTTTGTGTCCAATAAGGCTTTGAACGTTTTCGTGTCGCGGACCGCTCTCTACCTGCGTTATGGGCTGTAGAAGCTGTAATATTGAGAATTTCCGCATGAAAATTTCACAGTATATTCTTGAGATACTATACTTTCGACATATCGAAAAAAAAAAAAATCGATTTTTTCAAATTTCTAGACCATACGGTCCCCTTAAAAGAGGCGTTAATACAGGATGAGTTAACAGAAGAGTATCGTTTGTGGGTGCGATTGCTCTGGGTGAAGGTGGCAACAAATTTGGGGAATAATTCGTCGCATTGTTTTGATGTTGTAATAGTATTTCTTGCAACGCAGCTTTTTCGTCTGTAAAAAATTTAAAAAAAAAATAAATAAATAAATCGATCTAAAATTATCGATATTAATGTTACTTTTTTTCGATTTAAAAGAAGCTAAAAAATCGATTGGTATTTCATTTGTTTTGAGAAATAAATTGCAGCGATTTTCTAAAGTAATAAACTCCCCAATTTATCTATTATTTCATTTGTTTTTAAAAATAAACTGTACCGATTTTCTCAAGTAATAAACTCCCCAATTTATCTATTATTTCATTTGCTTTTTCTTTCATTTCCTTTCTTTTTTTACTCAGCAAAAATACTCACGTGGCGAATGTACATGTTGGGAGGTTTCATGATGACCTGGTGGCGAGTATGGGGGCTCACTTCCGCTGTCTGGTGGACTTTCGGGTAATGCATGTCTGAAGCAAAAAAATTCAATGCTTTACTACACCATTGTAAGCCACTTTTTTCTCTGTTTTCGTATTCATATTTCAAATTCAAGCAAGCATTTTTTAAACGGTACATCAAATTGTGGATCAGTGGAGTAATTCTTTGGAAGACATTTTTATTACTACATCATAACACTTTTTTCACATAAAAAGGGTTGTAAATATTTTCCAAAATTTATGTTTTGGACCACAAAAAATTAAAATCCAAAAACTTCGTTAGTTTGAAAAAAAAAAAAAAAAAGAAAAAAATCTTATCACTATATTTAACCCTTTTAGCTGAATATGCCTGCTCAAAAAGAAATGTTTGATTCTGTTTGTAATCAAGACTTACGGAAGGACGTATGTTTGAGGATCTTTGTACGTGGTTGCTGGTGGTACGGGAGTACTTCCGGGTGGACAGGGTGCACCGACCGGAAGATTTTGAGTAATGGGCGATGGTAATCTAGTCGGTGTTGGTTGATTCGTCGCCTCCACTCGTCCATTATTGTGGGTCGCCGTGCCGCCATTCTCATTGTGAGCGAGTGTATCAGCAAAATACCTTTAAAAACAAAATTAAAAAATATATCAGAAAAATAATATCGTGTTTTTATTATCGTAATAATGAATTAATTTGTTGTTCATTAATGGCAAAAACGTTTCAAACGATGAAAAATTATTAGCAATTTCGTAATGAGTATTTAAGGGATGAATGAATCATTTTTTAGTAATCGATTGATTATTAATTTACATAACAATAAATGATTTTTGCATGAGATTAAAGCGTAATTTTTCCGCATGGAACATCATTAATTATTTATTCTCAACTGAGCACTAATTAACGGGAGAAACCAGTTTAGGAGGCCGAAATTTTCGTGTTTTTCGTGAATTTTTTTAACAGGGAAGGAATAATCAGAATTTGTTTAAACTTGGAGGATATTTTATTCATGTTTTGAAGTACACTTTGTAATTTTTTCAAGTCATTTCCGCCGGAAATAGTGGAGTTAGAAGCTGCTGTCCATGGACGACTTTTTTTCAACTGGTGGGCATTCTAGCTCAAAAAGTTATTGACCAATCGTTCTGAAAATTTGTGTGAATATTCTTTATTCAATTACAATCTATATGAACCTAACTCTGGGATGATATTATTATTAAAAATATTTTTTTTAATGCAAAAAAGGTGAAAAAACATGGTATAAAAACATGACATTGTGTTCAAACCCCTCAAAAACATGCAATTTTCAACTTTTTTGATCACAATTAGGTTCATATTCTTAGGAAATATGTTGTTAACGAAAAAAGAAAATTGTAATGATTACAGATAAAAATTGTGACTTTAAAGAAAAAAAAAGCCCCGATGTCACCGTCGTATTTGTTCAAAAATCTCAAAAAAAAAGTAGAGTCGTTTGGGTCATGTGCGAAAATTGCTACTACAGCCGCCATGTTAAATGTGCGAAACATGGAAATGTGGCAACGTTGCACGCGCAGGCAGTACGAACCGAGTGTACAGTAGTAGTGAGAGAAAATAAACCTAGCCAAAAACAGCATAAATGCTATGAAAAAAGCTGAGACAAGTACATTTATGCCCCCCCAAATTGTCGTTCCAGTTAATCCCCCCTACCACTCAGCGCCAAAATACCGATCCCCATCAAAATTTACAAAAATCCGTCTAAGTCGTTCATGCAAAGATCTCCGCACAAAAATCCTTTCTAAAAACCAACTCATCATACAAAGTTGTATGGGTAACCGCTCTCATTATCTCATCAAATTAAGTCAAATTGTACAGAGGTGATAATTTCATTCTCGTAAATGTTGTGAGTTCACAAAAAGTTGATAAATAAATAAAGATCTACTAAAGTATATATGGTCAAGTACGTGGGATTTAATTATGTTTATAAAATCTCCAATTATGTTCATACGCAATTTCTCTAATTAATGCTTTATTCCAATGAATTATTATCCTATGACTTGGAACTACAAGGGCTTTAAAAAAAAATACAGAATTGCATTAGCCTGCGTGAGCTTGAACGCTGCCACACTCTCATTTGTAATATTTGTAGTATAGTTTTATTGGTAATAAATTGATAAAAGTTTACTATCGTACGCAGAGCGGATACGCACAGAGTACTTGTCCGGCCCGAAAATTTTTCGACTAGTCAGCTAAAAATATGCTTTTTTGTTCACGGTAAATTTTTTAACCACTCCGAACATTTGGATTTCCTGACGCAGATTTGAATCTTACCTGCCTTGGAATGCAATCAATTGATGACCGCTCTTACATGGCAGGCTTATTCCGTTTTGTAAAACCTGTTGTAGTAAAAACCGGTGTAAAAGTGCATGTAAATGGTACCGGATTACTTATTTCGGATGTACAGCACCGTTTAGATGCTCTGTAACTTCAGTTTTCCCCCGGATGTTACAAAACCGGAATAAACGTGCCGTGTAATAACGTGAGATATGCTCCGCACGAGCATCAATTCATCGATAACAATTGGTTAAAGGAAAGGAGGATAATTTGGGATACAAAACAATCCGCATATTGTGATTCCAAATTAGCTGTGTTTACTTTACTAGTTAATGCCAAAATGTATGGTAGATTAATGTTGACTTATGTGACAAATTTTATGAAAAATTTTCGGGCCGGACAAGTACTGTGTGCGTATCCGCTCTGCGTGCGATAGTAAACTTTTATCAAAATTTATTACCAATAAAACTATACTAAAAATATTACAAATGAGAGTGTGGCAGCGTTCAAGCTCACGCAGGCTAATGCAATTCTGTATTTTTTTTTAAAGCCCTTGTAGTTCCAAGTCATAGGATAATAATTCATTGTAATAAAGCATTAATTAAAGAAATGACATATGAACATAATTGGAGATTTTATAAACATAATTAAATCCCACGTACTTGACCATATATACTTTAGTAGATCTTTATTTATTTATCAACTTTTTGTGAACTCACAACATTTACGAGAATAAAATTATCATCTCTGTACAATTTGACTTAATTTGATAAGATAATGAGAGCGGTTACCCATAAAACTTTGTATGATGAGTTGTTTTTAGAAAGAATTTTTGTGCGGAGATCTTTGCATGAACGACTTAGACGGGTTTTTGTAAATTTTGATGGGGATCGGTATTTTGGCGCTGAGTGGTAGGGGGGATTAACTGGAACGACAATTTGGGGGGGCATAAATGTACTTGTCTCAGCTTTTTTCATAGCATTTATGCTGTTTTTGGCTAGGATTTGTCGACTTTTTGTATGGAATTCATAGCTTGTTAATTAAACATGTCAATATTGTGTACGTACTCGGGTATGAAATTCATAGCCTGCCAATTAAACATGTCTATATTATGTATTTATCTGAGTGATGCAAAAGAATTGACATTTTTTTCGGCATTGCAGCAAAATATGGTAACATTTTATCAAAAAGTGATTCTCTCAAGAATTGAATCCTGAATCAAAATTTTAGAGGTCGTTCAAGCGATTTTTTAATGATTTCGGCTAAAAATGGATACATGATCGAATTTCGAGCTGGTGTATATTCGGACTAAAAATGCAATGTGAAATATTGATCTAAGAAGTGTTCAAGTGAATTCAATCTTCGTAATTAACCGTCAATACTTATAAAATTATTAGATTACTTAACGGGGTTATCCCATGTGACAGCTATTTTTTTTCGCTTTTTTGGGATTTTTTATTGATGAACCATTAAAACACAATATCGTTGAATTTTTACCACACATTTATTAACATTTTTACAGTCCCTCAGAATTTTATCAAACAAAAATAACGAGTTGAATCGACTTTACATCGTTCGGAAAACACTCATGTGTTGGTTAACGGCTGCCATGATTCCGGAGGTTTTGCTCATCTGAAATCAAAAAATCAAACGGCATTTTAATTTGTAGATCTGAGACTATCGCTGGAACTAGAGCAAAGTAAAAATATCGAAAATTGAATTTTTGGCATGGTTTTAAAAGTCGGAAAAAACGACGAAACTCGGAACTTAACGGAGACTTTGTCCTTGGAGTGCCATATTTCAGGTATTTACATTTTATTTTTTTTAAAGGAAACGAGTAAAGCTTTTTGAGTGCGGTTTTTTTCTTGCTTTTATTCATGATACAGAACGTTAAAAAATTAAAAAAAAAGAACCAAAATGGCGGCCGTTGCAGCTCCGCGAAAACAGGTCCTCAAATCGCGGGAGGTAAACGGCTGACATCACTGCCCCCTCTTTGTTGATCTGAAACACAAATTCAAAGCATATTATCAATCTGTGACCCTTTGGACATGGAATGACGGATGGATTTTTCGTTTAGTACAAATTTCGGAAAATGGCGGCAATTAAAAAAAAAAATCGAATTTTCGCGTTTTTTTTCGCATAAAAAGATAAATAATAAATGCAAAAATGTATCTATCGAAAAAACGATCCGTCATTCCGTGAAGACATATTTTCTGAGTATGCTCTCCAAATTTCAGGTCGATATAATTTTAATTACAGCGGTCAGGAGAATGTCAGCCATTTTTAAAAACGTGTTTTCGAGAAAAATGCGTTTAAAGTCCGC
This sequence comes from Rhimphoctona megacephalus, assembly GCA_963989365.1. NCBI lineage: Eukaryota > Metazoa > Arthropoda > Insecta > Hymenoptera > Ichneumonidae > Rhimphoctona > Rhimphoctona megacephalus. The sequence goes on along the minus strand of OZ022414.1, from coordinate 62,682,037 downwards.
TGAGACGGTCAGAGCGCGCTGACGGTGTCAACTTCAAACGCGTTTAAAATATCGTAAACGTTCGAAATCTGGGAAACGCTTCGACAGATTTATTTCTACTTACATCTAGATTAAGAATAGAAACCTTTGAATAGGGTTCCTACTTTCTCCTTTATCGATTTTGCAACGGTTATTTCAGTTTGGCTTCGGCATTGAAAGCGAAAACATCGTAGCGTCTGTGTTTTTTGTTTTTCGTTATTTTCAAGTAATTTATCGAAAATTTGTGCGCAATATGCCTCGAAAGGGTACAAAATATCGCATCCGCAACCCCCTAATCGCTGGAAATTTGAAAAGAGCAAGTCGTTCACAAGCACGTCAGCGCAGAAAATTTTACAAAGTGGCAAATTGGGAAGTTCTGAACTAAGTGTTGATTCAGTGTACTGCTTTTTGAACTTCGTATTAGTTTTTAACTTTTTATCCGATAACGTTTTGTGTAATAAATAGTGCAACGGACGAATCGCTTTTTCCATGCGTGATCGACGAGGCATCGGTTTCAAACTGAATTTAAAATGCGAGTGCGGGGAATAAAGTGTTGCTTCGTGTCCACTGATCGGTAAAGCTTATGAAATAAATCTTCGAATCGTGTTTGTTTTCCGTTTATTAGGCCTCGGAATAAACGGTTTGAGGAGGTTTTGTGGCATGATGGACATTTGCAGCGGGATGACGACCACAAAATATATTACGCTTGTGTAGAAAATATACGAATCGCGACGAAATCGGTTTACAACATGGTTCTGAAGAAAACTGTAGCAGAGGAGAAGAAAGAAAACGTTTCTCGAGGACTACAGGAAGATCACTTCATCGTTTCAGGAGATGGCACGTGGAGAAAGAGAGGGTTTTCATCTCTCATTGGCGTGACTAGTCTCATTGGATACCACACCAAAAAAGTTGTCGACGCCATGGTCAAATCGAAGTTTTGCCAATCTTGCAGCTTTTCGGAGAAAAAAAAAGATGAAGATCCTGCTGGTTACGATGAATGGAAGGAAACACACGTGGAAACTTGCACCGCAAACCACGACGGTTCCGCAGGAAAGATGGAAACCGACGGAATCACCGAAATGTTTCTCCGATCGGTAGAACTGCACGGAGTCAAATACGTCACTTATGTCGGCGAAGGTGACAGTAAAACGTTTAAGGGATTGCTTGAAGCCAATCCCTATGATGACGTTACTGTCAAAAAAAAGAATGTATTGGTCACGTCGAAAAAAGAATGGGAACGAGATTGAGAAATATGAAAAAAGGAACCAAGGGACTCGGAGGAAAAGGGGCAAGCAAACTCACAGATAAAGCGATCGTAGAACTGACTAAATACTATGACCTTGCTATCCACCGAAATTCACATTCTGTGCAAGCCATGAAGGACGCGATATGGGCCACGTATTACCACAAGAGCTCCACGGATAAAACACCCCAGCATGAGAAGTGTCCACCAGGAGAAAACAGCTGGTGTACGTGGCGTAAAGCTGAAGCGTCGGATACTTTGTCTTTATATAAGCACAAGGCTCCTCTTAGTGACACTGTTCTGAAGGCCATCGAGCTAATTTACAAAGACTTGCCGTCGGACGATTTGCTCGAAAGATGTTTGGGTGCTCATACTCAAAACAGTAATGAGTCACTTAATAAAATGATTTGGATGCGTGCGCCCAAATATCTTCATTCCGGCGCAGATGTGGTCAATATTGCCACGGAATTAGCAGTGATTATCTTCAACGAAGGTGAGGAATCATTGTTAATTGCCATGGATCTCATGGGTGTCCGGATTGGCACATTCGCCGAGAGCTGGGTCCATTCACGGGACAAAGCAAGGATCGAGCGCGCGGAGAGGCAAGTGACCGACGCAGCAAAAAAGGCCCGGATTGAGCAGCGGGAGATGTTAGCGGCTCAACATGAGCAGCTAGAAGAAGAGGAGGGATGCCTCTATGGACCAGGCATTGCCGATTAGTGGTAATTATAAACACATTTGTATAAACACATTACAAAACTTTAAATGCGTTTTTCTCGAAAACACGTTTTTCAAAATGGCTGACATTCTCCTGACCGCTGTAATTAACATATCGACCTGAAATTTGGAGAGCATACTCAGAAAATATGTCTTCACGGAATGACAGATCGTTTTTTCGATAGATACATTTTTGCATTTATTATTTATCTTTTTATGCGGGAAAAAAACGCGAAAATTCGATTTTTTTTTTTAATTGCCGCCATTTTCCGAAATTTGTACTAAACGAAAAATCCATCCGTCATTCCATGTCCAAAGGGTCACAGATTGATAATATGCTTTGAATTTGTGTTTCAGATCAACAAAGAGGGGACAGTGATGTCAGTCGTTTACCTCCCGCGATTTGAGGACCTGTTTTCGCGGAGCTGCAACGGCCGCCATTTTGGTTTTTTTTTTTCAAAAAAAAAATTTTTTTAACGTTCTGTATATCATGAATAAAAGCAAGAAAAAAACCGCACTCAAAAAGCTTTACTCGTTTCCTTAAAAAAAAATAAAATGTAAACACCTGAAATATGGCACTGTTACGTCCCGAGAGGGAGATTTGGTTGAGTTCACGGAGGTCGCCGATTTAGAGCGCGTCTTTTGAAGTTTGAAGTCGCTAGTGAGTCTTTAGTGGGATCTCCGTGGTCCTCGAATACATATTATTAATATTTGAGATTTATGAGATTTTGAATAATAGCGTGATTTAGGGTTGAGAAGGGTTCTTACCAAAGGATCTAGGTTTAGATTCTTGGAATGAGTTGTTGATAAAAGTTTGATTGTGCACGAAAATATATAATATTTATTCACTTATTATTACACTCGTTTGGTTGTTACACTTGTTAGATTATTTCACGTGTATTACAATGGTTGCGTTCAGCGGTATTGCATAACTTATTATTGATACCGGTTAACTTTTATGTTTATGATTTGATCGGAGTTAGCTTATTAGATTTGATAGTAATTTGAATTTCGAAGAACGATTTACGCTCGTTATGATTTAGATTCGCGCTTGTGACGATTTCTAAGTCGCGAAGATTTAGATTGAGACTCTAAAAGATATGTAGAGTCTTTGGGATTTCGATGCTAACTAACAGTAGTTGTTAAATTTCTTACTTGCTAGAGTTGAAGATTTTGTCGGATTGTACGATTTTTGGGAGTAGAACGTTATGGAGGGGACCTATTTTGTTATGCTTTTTACTGGGATTGGATAGGAGGTCGTTAATTTGGTGTCCTAATTTTCCGATTGGAGTTTGTTATGGGGGAGACTTTTCTGGAAAAGTGATTGGAAGAAAAGTCGTTAATTTTAATCTGAGATTTCCGGAGGTTGGAAAAACGTGTTAAGCGGGGTTGCTCTAATTTCAAGGGTCTTGGAATTTGAGAGCATGTGTTTGGGACTCGTGGGAAATATTTATTTCGCCGAGTACTCTCGATTTTCAAGAGGGTCAAGCGTGAGTCTGGAAAATGTTGCTGGAGTAATAAAACTTAGGATATTTTTGAAATTAAGAGTAGTCTATACGCTTTTACGATTTCCTGTTACAAGGTTTGAGATTTTTTATGGCGACTGAAAGTCGAGGGTTGTCTAGAGCACACATGCAGTTTTACTATGTTCATACTTGAAATAGAAAGCGATGTTGGGAAAAAAAATGTATGAGAATGTCTGGTGTCTTACCGGATGTATCGTGTTACAATGTGAATTATTATTTAAGGGTATATACCATTATTTGAGAATATATACTCGATTGTTGAGTTTATTATTAAATATAAATTAGTTATCGACGAATGATGATAAAGATTTAAAGAATGTACCGTCTGATGGTACATAATTAATAAAGTGTGATGAAAAAAAATATGGGGGGCCTAGCGTAAGGCTAGGACGTAACAGCACTCCAAGGACAAAGTCTCCCTTAAGCCCAACAAGTTTTATATCAATAAACATAACAGTATTCTTAAAAAAAATTAAAGAAAATAGCGTTTTTTCATGCATCCAAAGTAGACAGACCCCTTAAGAAAAGAATTATAATTTTTATCAAGAGACTCGCTAGAGTCTCGGGACAAGTACATTTGCAGTTCTGTCGCCTGCTATCCCGAGCGCTCGCCGAGTCTATTATCTTGTAATAAAGCGATTTGCGGTGGTGGGGGTAAACATTTTATAACGTTTTAGCTAACTTAATCATATTTATAAACATAGTTATAATGATTAATGAATTAATTGTTTGATTGACTTCAATCTAGAGTAATCAGTTTGTCCAATTTAATGGACTAATAATTATTGATTCTAAGTAGTTTAATCCATTGGTTTTTTTACGATCCAACGATATGCGCCTATATTGAAAATATCGTTTAAATTAAGCATTTTTTTTTCAAAGACGTTCAAAAAAATACTCCTAATTTTTGAATTTAGTTCTTATTAAATTATATAACAAATGTAATTCTGAGGGTTTTATAACAATTTAAGTTCATAATGATATAAATGTTTTATATAGATGATACAGATGAGGAAGGAATTTTGATCTACTCTGTAGAATCGGAGATTCGTAAGTATATATTGTCTCGCGCAATGAACCATTCGTAGAAAATTCGTCGAAACGACCGGTAGGAGTTGCAGTGTCTGCAAATCTAAGCATTGTTTACTGGTCGAATATAAATCGGCTGCGGCAATTCCATGAAGGCACAAAACTTTTTTATGCCATTCAAACCTACACCTAATAATCGCATCGCTAAGGTGATTCTGCGATTAATTTCATACCCATTTCTCACATAAGGGCAATTAGGTATTTCAGTTTTTTCACACTGGTTACAAGAAATTACGATCTTGAAACCCATACCGCGCGTGGCCGATTTAGTGAATTTTACATCTTGACCGCACGTTTTGCAAACAACCACTTGAGCAATTGCGTTCATAACAGTTACGAAATTTATAAATCTGTAACCGAATGCGGCGTTAATGTCAGTATCACGCGAACTTGTTGACAGTCGTAATTTCTTGGCCGACGCGCTCACGCCTTCTACATCTTCCTCTGCTAAGAATCTATTTACCGGTCTACGCTTCGAAATATTGGTCTTAACAAGCAGAAGAGCAATAGAATGGTATTCTTTCAACGGTCATACTGCATGGCATTAGATGATGCTCTTCTTCTTCTTCTTCTTCTTCTTCAATTTGACTAGTCCCCCGACTTTCGTCAGTGAGACTAGTCTGGCCACTGGTTTCCCGTGTCGGCCAAGGGTCGAATTTCAAAAGGTTGGTGTGCTTCCCTTTTTTTATATTTTGTTTTCAAGATTATTATATTTTGATTATAATTTCACGAGATTTAATAGTAAGGAAGAAAAACAAAGATAAGTGCCTTAGGCAATTCGCTAGGCACACCGAGACTACCGAGGCACATCTTTTGTTCTATCCCACCATTCGATCGCTGTTTATATCAATGTTTATGTTATTGTTTTTTTTTCCTCGTTTATGCCTCATGTATGCCTGGTTCTTCTATTTTCACGGAAGCGGGATACATGAGGATAAATTTCGTTAATATATTTGAATTAGTTTGATTTTGTGAAAACATTCTTAGTATTTAATATTTTTTTATTGGGAATTTGATCACATCCTTCCAACCCATCTTGTATGGGACTGGCCGGTCGTGAAATTTTCCGCTTTTATTAACTTTATTATTTAATATATTAATTAATGTCGTTGAAATTTTTGTTTTCAGTTTTTGTTGTTCATTGTTTGTTATTTGTTATTGTTAAATTATTATTTATCACTGTTTGTAGTAGATTCTTGTCAAATTTGATAAAAACACGGAAAACTTCTCAGGTGATCGTGGGAGCACGGAACTACGTCTGCCTTCTTTCAGGAGTGCGATTACGTGCACCGATCGAATTCGACAATCGACTTCTACGATTTTCCCTTCTCTAACTTTCATGGTCAATGGTCAGTCACTAGACATTTAGGCCGAGGGTTTTCCGTTGGCGCAGTTAACTGTTCTTGACATTACCCTAGACCATAGATAACCACCACCTACGAAGATAGGACACTTTGCATGTAACATCGTGTTGTCGCTTGTCGACATCGAATTCGATCGTGCACGTAATCGCACTCCAGGTCCGACGGCCGAGTCCCTAGATGATGCTCTATAGGTATGTTTGCGTACAGGTAGATAACCAGTGCCCTCTAATGGTATAGCTCCGAAAATCCGAAGGCGTCAGGCGGTGCGCTCGGGTACCTACGGCCGCGCCACAGATAGGTTTACGTTACACGCTCAAAGTCGGTAAAAAAAATTTTTTGCGCTATAAGTCGAACGCTAACTTACTCTTATGATATTGAAGCTTCGTTTAAGCAAAAAAAAATCGTTTTTTTGAACTTTCTACCGTGGCCATACCCCTTAACTCGAAACATTGAGTAAAAAAAAAACATCTGTAGAAAAGTTTTTGAATTATCGCGGGAAAAGATATTTTCAATTCTTCTCCATAAGGAACGCTTATAAAACTGCGGAATCTTTGATAAGTTCTGTTTCAAATTCAGAAGGATGAAACCTTTTCAAATTTAAAAAATATTAACATCGTAATGCTCTGTATATTTTTAAAATTATTTGAGTTTTTATAGAACAAAACTTTTGCAAAACACCTTAATTAATATCGCTATATTCGTTTGTACATTCGACTGAATTTTTAAAATTTCTCTTGATTTTGAATCAAAAGTAACGAACCAAGATCTTGTACTTTAGGGATGTTTTTTTCGGAGTTGAGGTAAAATATTAAAACGCAATTTTTCTTTTGGTGATGACGATTTCTCGTACATCGCAATGACTTTAATTTATTATCGAAGCAAAGTAGAATCAGAAAATTAACCATATTCTCGGTTCCTCCGTTTTTATCGTCGCGATAAACGTTTCAGTTACAGCTCTGTTCCAGTCCAGCGCTTATCGCTGTTTTTTTTCGTTAAATATGTTTGTATTATAAATAATTATTTACATTACAACCGCCTAATCGTATTTTATCTCTTCATAAAACTTCGAGATCACAGTGCCGTATCTCAGGATGATTTTTCTTAAGTTTCAACTCGATCCTGTCGATTTCACCGCCCATCATGTCAACGATATTCTCTCCGTGTTTTAGCAAAAAGGACTCGAGTTCTTCAATATTTTTCATATTTCTCACTTCCTGCAATTGTGGTTTATCAAACGTTTAATTAATCGCATATTTGTCAGAAATATCATCGCTGGAATTCGTGTTGACATAAAATATCACATTTTCGTCAATATTTTCATAAGTCGAAAATAAAATCACTGAAAAAACAAACCTCTATCATAGCATTTAAATCGTGTTTATCAAGATAAGATCTCGTAAGTTCCCGACCATCAAAATCCACCTCGGCTTTATATCTCACGAGACTGTTGCCCATGTCGATTCCCTTAACGTCGTAAATCGCACGGACCTGCGAGAACAAAAATTCGGCCATAAACTAAACCTCGTCATATAAATTTTACTTAATTCATTCTTTATTATTAATTATTTTGCTAAAATAACTGTCGGTAAACGAACTACGTATGTGTGAACGTCATGCTCCATAATTTTGCAATTCTCGATTTTCGATCGTTGATCATTATATTTTCATGAAATTCGTGCAACGCAAAAGGTGTCATAAAAAATCTAGAGTGCCGTGTAAAAATGTAAAATGACTCAATCTCTGACCAGAAAATATCGAAAAATAATTAATCATGAAATCTTATTTATTTTTTGTTTATTTTTAAATTTGGACGAGTTTGAAGAAAATTTACCATTATATCGGACTCGAGTTCAGCGTTGATTTTGTCGAGATTTTCTTGGGGTATGCTTCGTCCGATGAGAGCAGCGACATTGGTGTAAATAATAAAAGAAGCAACACCGCCGAGTAATCCTCCAACGAGGAGAGAGCCAATTGCGTCAAAGGCTGGATTGCCGAGAAACGAGGTCAATCCCATGCAAGTTGCGGCAAGTGTGACGCCGATAACGGCTGCCAAATCTTCCATAAGAACGACGTTGACCGAAGGATCTTGTCCGGAAAGTACGTAATCTTTGAATTTTTCTCGTTTCTCGAGAGCTCCTTTTTTTATCGAATTTATCGCTACGAGAAGAGTCGCTCCTTCGGAGACGAGAGAACCAGCAAGAATGAAATAAGCCCAATAAAACGATTCCACTGGATTGGGGAACAGAAGTCCGTGAATTCCATGATACATCGAGAGTCCTGTACCAACGCAAAATATTCCAACACCGGATATCAACGATGAAACATATTTCATGTTCGTATAGCCGTAAGGATGATCCGGATCGGGATTCTGTAAATATAATCGTCATTTTTCGTGGTAATTTTGTCCTTTTTCACTTTTTATCGAGACCAAGTTTGTATTACCTGGACGGACTTGTGAATACCGTACGCTAATATCAATTGGTTACAAGTGTCGGCCGCCGAGTGTATGCACTCGGAAAACATACTGTGAGATCCTGTATAGAGCCAGGCGAAGAGTTTGAACAGAAAATTGCTCGCATTTCTAAAAAAAAAAAAAACAAATAAATATTCATATTTAAAAAATTCAACGCGTAAAAAACACCGTGCAAATAAATTTTTCAGTACGTTAAGGTATTTCTTTCGCGAGTTTGTTAAAAAAAAGTTATAACCAATTATTAGTCCCAACGGTAAATAAAAATCGAAAATTTCAGCTTCATTGTGTAAATTATGAAACATTTTGATATTTTTTGGAGCTATAAATGTCAACATTCGCACTGTCAAAGGGAGAAGCTGGATTGTATTTGGTTTAAAAAAAAAATAGTGAAATATGAGTGAACATACGTATTAAGTACGCAGTGACCTTGGTAAAAACGCAAGCCAATTTGTAACGGACAAAAACAATAGTGTTAAAAATGATGTAAAAACTGTCGAAGATAACGTAACCTCTTGAACGTCGTGGCTACGAAAAATCGTCTGCTAATCACATTCTTTCAAGCTCTATCGTGAATATTTTTTTTAAACGTCCAGTGACTCTCTGTTTTTATCGCTGCTACAGAATCTTTAGAATTTGATGTAACCGTAGGACAGTTTAGATCAAACATCTATCATTATTTGATATATGAATTATTAAATAGAAATTTGAGCAGCAGTTCATCTCCATAAAGTGTCGTATAAATAAGACGATATTTAAAATTATAATCCTTTTCTAAAAGTTCAGTAACTTGGCTCGATATTTTTCTAGTGGAATGGGATGTATTTTTACTTTATTGTACAAAAAAATCTGTTAATTTTAAAATATTCGAGTTCATGAAAGGAATACCTTAAATCCAATTATGCTTACATTATAATTGCGGTGAGAACAACTCTTCCGGACCTGCCGAAAAGCCCTTCGTTTTTATCAATTGCTTCGGTCTTGTTGCCTATTTCTCGCCTGTAATCGCGTAATCTTCTCTTGACGGTAAAAACATCTACAAAGGCGAAGCGATAAAAATAAAATTACTTTCACATTTTCCATTAATGAAAGATGAAAAAAAAAAAAAAAATAGTCGTTTACTTTGCTGATGAGTCTTCAGCTCCAGTTCTTTTTTTAAAAGTTCTTTTAGCAATGTTTCACGAGAGCCCCAAACTTCAAGTGCCCTAAAAAAATCAGTGTTCAAAGCTTATTAATTACAATTTCATCGTACACAAGAATTTTTTTCGTACGTTTGAAAAGCAATTACTGGAAGATGGGAAACAAACCCTCTTACTTAGCTTCGACATCTTTGCGCCAATAAACGGTGATCGGTGGCATGTACTCGTACGGCGATCTTCTCTTAGTCTTTGGCAAAGTTTCAAGGTCCGAAGGCTTCAGCACGAAATCGGACATCGCTCGAACCGGCGTTATGAAGTTTCTCTCTAACGATGAAGCTGAGAGATCGACTCTTTGTCTCTTAACTGGAATTCAGTATTAATAAAAACAATATATAACGTTGAAAGAAATCTTACTGAAAAAACTCCTAAAGTGATAATTAAAACACATTTTCATAGAATTCTTCATTTTCAATGTCTATTGTTATCCAAATAAGAAATCACATAAATTCGATATTTTATAAAACTTTTGAAATGTTCGAGTCCAACATTTTGTTCAAAGTAAAAAATAAGCTGATGTTTAGTTGTATTATTACGTTTAAATAGGATTTATTAAAATGAGATTACTCTCAGTTTCAAAGGGGATTAGTTTTCAATAGTAACATCAAAATAAAATATGTCCGAAAGTTTCCAACAGTAAAAGATTCGAATTTATTCAAATGAAAAAATAAATAACGAATAAACTTTTTTTATACCCTTTTTTAAGATTTCTTCTTTCTTTGGAGCATCGTTACTAAGTTCTGTTTTTATCTTGTCGCTAATTTTTATTTTTTTTGCTCCATTTTCCAAAGATTGCTTATCAGCCTCCGGCAGTTGGGTGCTAAGAATTCGTTCTTTCAATTTTCCCAGTTTTTCGCCATTAAGCTCAACAATTTTTTGCTGCAACGGTACTTTCGCCGTTTCCGCTTGTTGAGCGAGAATCCCATCATTTTTAGATTTGCCGTCACTGGCCAAGTTTCTTAGACAAATCCATCTAAACTTTTCGTTGTTAAGGTTTTTTCTAGTAAAAATTCGATGATGATCCGAGGGTGCGACGACCTTGAAACGCGCACTGAATCTGGGCGTTATTTGAATACTGGCGTATCTTTTTGCAATTCCAATTCTCAATTCGTAAAATTGATCGGTATAAATGGCAGCGGCGTTGCCACGAATGAATGTGAGAATGCTGTACGTGCGATAAAGCATTGTTACAGCTTGACAATTTTCGGTACGACCTGAAAATAACGTATAAACGTAGCATAAACAACAATAACAATAAACTTATCCACTGTGTCCGACGTAACCTAAAAAAATGAAAACTGCCATTTTTTTTTCCACAGAAGCAAAAAATCGATCGTAATCGATTTTTTTTATCTTAAGAACAATAAATATACACAAATAATATAAAAACAGCAGGCATTTGGACATGATGACACACAATATATTGTAAAAATCACAAAATGTCTTACAGAACGTAAAAAAAAAACGAATTTGTTCTTACTTATGGTTTCTTTTATTCACACCGGTACATATTGGTTTTTCCAGTTACAAAAACTTTAACTTCTCGACTACATCAACGATGGATTACTTGTACGAACTGTCAAGATCCATGTTGACGATTTATCTGCCTGCCCAGTGTATCGCGTGGGTGAATGCAATACGACGGTCTAACCACGATCTTACATACAGGCCATACAGGCTGGAAAAACTGCCAGAATTTGCGTGGTGGGGGTAGTCGCTTATGGATGAAAACATTCGTCAAAAAGTGGCACCACGCGGCGCTGGGATCTCGCCCCCTGATAACATTACCTTAAAATCGAATCTAACGTAATTTTGTAAACACAAGCGACTTTCTGCCGGCAATTTTTATCAATATTAATTATTACATCATACAAAGTACAAAGTAAAAAAATGCTGAGAATCTGTGTTGTGCCAGGGTACAAAACGGAAAGTAGAATCGAGACATCAAAGCACTCATTATTTCGCGTACCAAGAGTTCATTTTTACTTATATTTCCTTATATAAAATGAAAGAACAAAATTTTATTGGCACTTGCTGTTAGCAACGATGATATAAAACTGAGATAAATACAAAAAACTATGACAATTTCAACACGACAATAATTCTTATACTAATTTTTCATAACTTTACTATAACTTTTGAATGATTAAAATGAATACTATTTAGCTCATTGATGAAAAAAAAAAAAAAAAATACGTAGGGCTTTGATCATACGTCCCGATTACGGAGATCGAGTGTTACCACGCAGTTAAACGTTGCATTAGAAATCCGAACTCTTAAAATGATTCATGCTGATCGCGCTCGCTCGAATTAAGAATATTTCAGACATGTTGGAATTATTGAAATATTTATTAAACCTACTTCATGATAGTATTAGAAGGACAACGAACTACGTTGTCTCACTTTCATCATATTACAGACATTGAGGTTAGGTGTAACGGAGATAGGCAGATGCCAAGTATTGCGGCAATAATTAGTGCTGTCTATTCAATACCTCCGTCTGCCGTCGCATCACGCCTCACCGTCATCTCTTTAAAGAGCTGCGCCCCTAGCAGCCACTGCAGTAAAAAATTTTCGTCGTTAAGCGACCCCTCCGATCCGGGGGAGTTTCCAGACTTGTATGTAAGACCGCGGGCCTAACGGAAGACCGCAATAAAAAAATAGGCTTGTGTATACGTGTTTTTCCGGAACCGTTATCATACATGAAGCGCTCTCTGTTGAGTAATTTTTACGCAAATTGTGCATTCGCTACTATATCGCTGAAGAAAAATGAAAAAATAATTAGCATTATAGTTATTTTTCAATGGTTAAGTCAACAAATGCATGCCAATCGTAAAATATTTTTTAAAAGTTATTTCATATAAAACATTTCTTGGCTTTGAGTCGTAAACTGATATTGCAATTATAGTTTGTCTATGCCTAATTTTGGTGATAAATGTACATTGAAATAAAGTACGGCTCCCAACTTTTGCCAATTTTTAGTAAATCAATTTTTCTTTACGATTTAAATTTATTTGCTTTATTTATTAATTATAAATTGATTTATGAATTAAATAACTACAATTACTATGCACTTTTTTAGATTCTCCTCTTGCACCATTTTTTTTGCCTCCATTTCTTTTATTTTCATTTTTTTTAGTTGATTTTCTGAATTTTATTAAATTTATTCAAATGTTTTGAATTACTCGTTAGTTAAAAATTATATTTTGCCAGATTTCTTTTACAATTTATATTCATTACCCCTGAAGTATATTTGGAGTCTTGAACACCACAAGCAAAACTTTGAGCCCAAATTTCAACACCTGTTCTTTTGAAAATTCATTATTTTTCCTGATATGTTTATTCGTTTATTTTTGACAACAGTTTAAAGACACTGGCGTAGTCTGGACTCTAAATAGCTTTTATGCTGCTGCAGCGAAGTATGTACAGTCAGGGTTAATTATTTTGGATTATGTATTTATTGATAAAAATCATCGCAGTATATTTTTGCAATCAACATTTTTAAATACTTATTTCAAAATGCTCAAGCTTTCAAGATCAATAAAATTCATGTGATTTTAATTTTGACAAATTTTACTCTACCAGGAAAGTTTTTCATGATAAATATTGCAGTAATTTATTTTCTGTTTTGTTTTTCATTCTTTGAAAATATTTCAATGAGCAGGTCCTGTGTATTGATTTTCTTTTTTGACCTTGCAGTACATTTATCTTTGAAATTTCATTCATTATTGTAAACAATAGGATTCTAGAATATTACACAGGTTTAGAAGTGTTTGTCATTTGATTTTTATAATTTTTCAAGATAAGGCAATGACAATGAATGATGAAGCATAGAATATTATTTCTCATCAATCCTTACTTAGCCAAATTCATCATCATAATTGACAAAGAATATATAAATTTAACCTCTCGAGTATAATTGGGGTCTAGAATATCCTAAGGCAAGTTTCAGCCCAAATTAGAATTTTTTGTTATATGATAATATATTTGTTTTTAAGGAACAATCTGTTTTGGTACGATTTAGATTTTGCAAAAGGAACAATTTTTTTTCGATATTTGCTTTTTAAGGATTTCAAACATAAAAATTGACTTGGAGCAGCCATTTTGGTTAAATCGACCGTTATAAGAGCACCGCATTAACAAACATATATATAATATTTGAAGAAGCTAATTATCTGGATATAATTTTCTAATGTAGCTCAAGGTCACAGATAATGGTCGCATTTGTAAAAAAGGAGGTTATCTTTTGCCGAGTTGAAGTTCAATATTGCGTATAAATCGATCGTGAGGATTCAATTGGTTAAATTTAGTAAAAAATGTTGATTGCAATTTTCCCAACTTTCGATTATAGTTAAAACTGAAATAATTCATGGGACAAATGCTCGCAGCACCCATGAATTCGTAACACACGTTACAGTTCACGTCATTTTCAAACATTTGCGAAGACTTGTCATTCAACGTTCGTAAATTTATATACGAGATCAAAGTATGCACAACGTCCTTAAAAAATTCATTAGAAGATTATAATGTAAAAACCGTTATTATTTGTTGCTAGAATCGCGAAAAACATGGAAATTCCATGGGAGTATCGGTCATTTTGACTCTACTTTCCTGTTGCTTAGCAACCGTGAACGCCATCCACGGTTGCCATGGAAACGCAGTTCAGCCAGTTTGAGGAAAAAAAGTGCCTAGATTTCTGCCTCGTTTCGCTATCCTTTACTTCGCAAGGGACGTTGGATAAAAATCAGGCAAATGTGGATCAATTGATCGATAAACCTTGAACAAGACTTAACGAGTCCGAATAAACCTTGTTAAGTGATGCTAAATGATTTCTCGTTCGATTCCATATTTGTAAAGCATTGTTGTTGGGAATAATGTAGTGTCGGAAAAAAAGAACTAGACGACCAATTTATTCGTATATCGCATATACGTATGACGTACGCGAGACATCGTGTACGTCTTGCTACAAAACCGTACCATTCGCGTCATAAATAATATAAAATAAATCTCTCCCAACATCGTAGAACTGACGTACAAAAAGTATACTTCCAAGTGGTTTTCTGTTGAAGTTTATCATTACAAAAAGGATCTTGGGAACGCTGTGAAAAGTAAAAAAATTTCGTGTTCAAGTGGTGTGCGTGTGTGTGTATATATATATGTATCTATGTGTGTGTGCGTCTCGAGATCTCTGCCATGATAGATCGGAACGCGTCCTCTTTCGAGACACCAAAAAGTCAAAGTGTATTCGAGAAAGAAACAAAAAATAATGGGAATAATACGTTTTGAGGAGCAACACTTTACGGTGAGTCGTGAAATCTTCGAGTTTAGTGATTTTCGAACGATTGCCTGTTTATTCAGAAGCGAGAGTAGCAAAAACTGAGAAAGAGAGAGAGCAAGCGAGCGAGAAAGAGAGAGAGAGAGAGAGAGAGAGAGATGTGATTATGGGGATGGGAGATCCAGAGGGGTGTTTAGGTCCGTGTGTGTGTGTTTCTCGAGAGACCCGTCAGCGGCCATTAGCGTTCGACGGGGGCATGGTCGCCCCAGACCATCCCGTGTCAAATTGTCATAATAATATCGTTTCAACGTCTTGCTCTCTCGCTTCTTTTTAAATGCCATTGTTAAACACTTCCATTTTAATCGACGAATAAAATAAATAATGCTCGCAGCTGTTTGTCATAGGAAACGCCCGGGTTTAAAAATCTCGGGCCGTCTCGAAGCAAAAAAAAATGTCTCCTTTTTTCACTCCATATCCAATAGAACTAAGCGTATGTCTGTGAATCCATCGGGTTGTTGGAACACAACGATGGTTGCCGCGGGATAACGATCGCATTTTAGCGACATTCGTTTTACATATTTTCAACAAATTGCCGATTTACTTACGAAATTCGTTTCTATTGTGAAATTGTATTTATTTTTATTTGCCATTCAAACTTTTCGATCGCGAGATCATTGTGAAACGTACCAAGCATTTTTTTTTTTTAGTAAACAAACATTAAGTGTTACGATTCACGTTTTCGAGTGTGGTATTACGAACTTTTTTACCTTCACCGAAAATATATGTGTTTTTAACAATATTATCATTCAATTTTCACTGTTTTTTTTATCACTGTGTTTTCGTCCACGAAGATCGATCCTTCGCAACATCCAAGAGTCTTCTGTCACCCATGATTCTTCGATGAAGCTCCAGTTATCGCTCTACCGGTGCATTTGCCTAATATTGGATTTTTAATGACAAGCGGTAAGAGTGTATTCACTCTCGCAGCGAACGTCGCAACAAAATTTGCCTTGTACTCCTTTATTCTTATCCGTTGTGTCTAATTCCGGTCCAGCTGCTGGTACGATCTTTGACACCGTTGTTTCGCGTATCAAGATCGTAAATCATTGAATTCAGCTATTCCGATGACATTTACGAAAATTGGAAACTGCGATAGAGCAATAGACACTGTCAAAATAGAACGTTCATTACTTTTTCCTTAAAAATTCTTGAGATTACTGTTACGAGAGAACAATTCTTCTGAATTATTCATAAATATCACCAGCATGTAAAACTTGTCGTTAATGAATCAATTGTTAAATGTCTATTTACAAAATTCTATCAATTCATGGTTTTATTTTATTTTATTTTTATTTAAAAATTTGACAATTATACGTATTTTTTATTTGACGCATGGAAATAGATTATTTAATTGTTCTAGAAAATTCTACTAGTTGTGTGCGGATAGTATCAAATTGGAAGAAATCCATTTGAAGCAAATTTGTGAAAGGGTTGAAACCAGTTTGTTTAAAAGTCACTGTTTTGTACGATTTGAGATTTATTTTGTTTTTCTATACTTTAGTGAGCTGAAGGATTGCAGAATGGTGGTGGATTGCCTATCGGTCCAGGGGTCCGCGGCTGTAGCGAGGAAGCAGGAGAGGAGAATCGGAGGCGGAGCTGTAGGCGCTAGAATGCACACAAATGGAGGCAGCGCCAGCAGTGGAGGAGGAGGAGGAGGAGGAGGAGGAGGAGGTGGCAGCGGCGGCGGCGGCGGCATGACCCCTAAGGAACTCTGTGACAATGACGATCTGGCAACTTCTCTTGTTCTCGATCCTTACTTGGGTTTTATAACTCATAAGATGAACATTAGGTAATTTTTTGTTTGTCGCAGGTTTTGATAATCTATCGAATATTGTTTTTTGATTAAAAAGTTCTTCATAAAAAATCTACAAGCAAAATCTGCATTAAAATATTTAAAAATTGCGAAATTAACGAATTAGTTTTTAACGGGAGAAACCAGTTTAGAAGGCCGAAATTTTCATGTTTTTCGTGAATTTTTTTAACTGGGAAGGAATAATCAGCATTTGTTTAAACTTGGAGGATATTTTAATCATGTTTTGGAGTACACTTTGTAATTTTTTCAAGTCATTTCCGCCGGAAATAGTGGAGTTAGAAGCTGCTGTCCATGGACGATCGCCATCCGAATTTTTTGCTGGTGGGCATTCCTGAAGTCACAATTTTTATCTGTAATCATTACAATTTTTTTTTTTCGTTAACAACATATTTCCTAAGAATATGAACCTAATTGTGATCAAATAAGTTGAAAATTGCATGTTTTTGAGGCGTTTGAACACAATGCCATGTTTGTATACCATGTTTTTTCACCTTTTTTGCATTAAAAAAAATATTTTTAATAATAATATCATCCCAGAGTTAGGTTCATATAGATTGTAATTGAATAAAGAATATTCACACAAATTTTCAGAACGATTGATCAATAACTTTTTGAGCTAGAATGCCCACCAGTTGAAAAAAAGTCGTCCATGGACAGCAGCTTCTAACTCCACTATTTCCGGCGGAAACTACTTGAAAAAATTACAAAGTGTACTTCGAAACATGAATAAAATATCCTCCAAGTTTAAACAAATTCTGATTATTCCTTCCTGTGATAAAAAAAATCACGAAAAACACCAAAATTTCGGCCTCCTAAACTGGTTTCTCCCGTTAATTAGATTTAAAAAATTCTAGGGTGAAACGAATTACCGACTGAGCGAATGATGAATCTCGAAATTTCGATTTCTTATATGAAAAGAATTGGGAAAAAAATTGAAATGTTTATACGTCCGTGTAAAAATTTGCTGGTTTTTTGTATTTTTTATTTTTAACTGTTTATTGAATATGGATTTGTATAATTTTTACCATCAGTCGGTAATGCAGATCGCCCCGTGATTAAATCCATATTGGACGTGATAAAATTAAATAAAGAAACTGTGTGTTAACGAAAATTCGTGAAATTATCGAATGCAGGTATCGACCGTTGAAAGCTAACAAGGACGACCTTCGTAAAGTCATCACGGACTTTGTACAAACGCAAAATTATGAGAAGACGTACAAGAAACTGATGGGTGGTGATTGGGGTGCACGTTTGCCCCACACCAAGTCGAAACAGCAACAAATCAATCTAGAGAAGCACGTGAGTATATTCGCGCGAGAGTAAAAATAGTATGTGGTAAATTTCATGGAAAAAATCTACAACGACGATGCACAACGTCAGTGAAGATTCATTTTTAATTCATACGACTTTTTTCCACTTTTTTCGTAACAGGTTTATCGTTACTTGAGAGTTTTCGACAAGGACTCGGGTTTTGCGCTGGAACCTTGTTACAGGTATTCTCTCGAGGGCCAAAAAGGTGCGAAAATATGCGCAACACGAAAATGGCTTAAGCACGATAAGATTCCCTGTTTGGTCGGTTGTATCGCGGAACTCAGTGAAAAGGCAGGGGCATTTTGAATACAAATTCTTTATCGGCTGAGATATTTTATTTTAATGGGGATAACAGACATGAATTTTTATTCTTATATTTGTTTATTGCAGGAGGAAGCGGCACTTTTGCATCCTGGAAAAAATGACTTTTCGGTTATGTTCAGTTGTAGGAAGAATTGTGCTCAGCTCTGGCTCGGTCCAGCTGCTTTCATCAATCACGATTGCCGAGCTAATTGCAAGGTGAACTTTTCATTTTTTCTATCCAACGAAAACATGACTTTTTCGTATTTTTAATTTGAGATTTAAAAAAAGCTCCGATTGCGGAAAATCTACGGTACATCTGATTTGCACTACAATTTTCCGGCGCCCGGAGCCACTAACAATATTATTCACGTTTTCACCGTCCCTGAATAACTTTGCCCAATATGAAAATACTGGAAATTCACAAATTCGGGAAAAAGTTTTATCGTGACATTTTAACGACCTATCCGATTTTTTCGTCACATTTCATATTTTTATTCACAGTTCGTAGCAACGGGACGTGATACCGCTTGCGTCAAGGTTCTTCGTGACATTGAAGTGGGCGAAGAAATCACCTGTTTCTATGGCGAAGATTTCTTTGGTGATGGTAACTGTTTCTGCGAATGCGAGACGTGTGAGAGACGAGGAACCGGAGCGTTTGCCAGTCAAAAACCCGGCGACGAACTCTCCACAGGTAAAAATTCAACATTTTTTTAAATTTAATCCGTCAACCCGATGCGTCTGCGATTACTACTATTTCAATTTCTATTTTATCTTCATCAAATTATTTTCAAAATGTGCATTTCTTTATACAAATCATTTATTTGGAAATTTATTTTTTTAACTTGAAATAAAAAAGTAAGCACTGAACAGAATATCATGGCATAGAGATTTTTTTATCGCAGATTTAGTTAGAATAACATCTAAATTTTTTTTGTATATTTAGTTTCGGAGTTGAAAAAAAATGTCCATTTTTCGTAGCTTTAAGCGTAAAATAAATGATGGCTTTACTGAGGAAAAAAAAAATTCGTTATATTGCTATGATGCAAACATTGAAATCGCGTATAAAAATAAGATTTCTTATTGTAAATCTGCAGCCGTAATAAAAATAATTTATTGAGCGCGATTTATGAAGAATTTGTATTATTATCCCTAGGTTATCGTCTGAGGGAGACAGACAACCGTATAAATCGAACAAAGCATCGTCAACAGCCGCCGAGCCACGGAAGCAATAAGCAGCAAGCGGATGGTGCGTTGAACGAGAGAAATGCATTGCTCGTTGATAACGCGGCAGTAGCTCCGCAATCGCTGAGCATGAAAGAGCTCCGTCGGAAGGGATTGACGAAATACGATGCGGAGCTTCTGATAGCGCAGGGTTGTCGTTTTTCGGACATAGCTCAGCAGCAGCAGCAGCAACAGCAACAACAACAGCAGCAACCGTCGGGTCCTGAAGACGGTACAAACGCTTCGGGCCAAGCAAGCTCGCGATCTCATCCGTCCTCAATCGTTGGCTCAACATCCACGAGAAATCTTCGCAACAAGCAGCACAACGTTAAAAACGATAGGAGCATTAACAACAACAACAACAACAACAATAACAACATTAAATACGGTAATGGAAAAAATGGTCAGAGTTTGAGAGCTTCGAGGCTTCAAAAAAGAACGGAAACGAAGAAAACTCGTGCCAGTGAAGACGACAATAGTACACCGATCGCAAATTCCATCGATATCGACAGAGAATCCTCGGAATCGGACCACCGGAAGGACGATTCGGACAGAGTAGCTATGGACGAGGATAGCTCGTTCTCCTTTTCTGACAAGCCACGCTTGCAAGACGATTCCAAGGAAAATACGAGGGAAGCTATCCAATTCACGGATTCTCGTTCTTCGAGCGTCAACGAGGCTGGTCTCGTTATAACAAACAAAGAAAGAATATGTCAGGTTTTTGTGAAAGAGAGACGAGACGGTTCGATGGACGTGGATGATGCGGATGGTGTGGACGATCCATTGAAAATGGAAGTTAACGACGACGCCAGTTTGGACAAAGAGACATTGCGTAGGAGTGTCTCGAGCCACGAGAGGAAAACGCATAATCCAACGAACTCTCGGCCACCGGGCTCCATGAGATCGAAAACTCACGAAGTTTCGAGCAAACACACAGAACCATTGGAACCTCGAGAAACAAATCGTACGAAGGACATTCATGCTTCGACCTTGTGTCTCATCAATGAGAAAGATGACTGGAGTCAAAACACGCCAAAATTGAACGATACTCCCGTCGATTTTGCGACATTATCCGTAGCCTCGGGTGAAAAAGAAAATCGAAAACTGTTGCAAACCGTTGTCGATTCCCGAGATATGGAGCATAGAAAATCGCCTGCTCACGGAGAAACGCCAAGAAAATCAAGCTTTCGGGAGGTCGAAGCACGAATAGCTACCTCACATACCGATAAATCGAGCGAAGCTTTCTTTCGTCTTAATTCAGGAAAAATTCACGCCCCCGTTGAATCCATGGGGAAAGGTATTAGGAGAAAACTGGAGAGTACAAAAGGTGACATTTCGAGCGAACTGTTGAACGATGACATGTTCGGAATCGAACCTTTGGAGAACGAGAATTCCGGGAATACGAATAATCGTGATATCGACGACGATTGTTTGTCGAGAAATCGCAAGGAGATAGAACGCGAAGAGGACGAAAGTTCCAAGTCGTTTGAACGACAAGTTAGCACCGAAATCTGTCAGACTGAAGAGATCGATGGCGACGATGATGGTACGATGGAGCTCGAAGAAAATTCTCGAAAATACAATTTACAGGAGAACGATGAGGAACAAATGAAGTACGCAACGAATGCTCTGGGTTACAGAGAAATTTGTCAAATCGTCGAGACTAATTCGAGTACAACAATCATGCAGTCTCAGGATGAATCCTTCGATCCTCCGAGTCATCACAAATCCGAGGACAGTAGATCACTCACGTTGAAGAGATCGTCGGATGGAACGATCGAAAAAATCTCTAATTCGTCCTCGAGATCACGCAGACGAAGCAAGAAACACGGTGGCGAAGGCGGACGAAAATCGAGACGCGGAAAAGTCGTCGCGATGCTGGAAAACGGTGAAATTGAAACTAGGACCGAATCGAACTCCCGAAGCCACAGCAAAGTTTCCAAAGCTCATGGAAGACTGACTCGCAGCCAGCGAAGAGGAAAACAAAAAAACTCCCCCTCCGATACAACCAACGAACCCCTCGTCGTTGGCGCTGCTGACGATGATTCTGGCATTCAAGGCGATATTTATGAATTCAACGAAAAAGAAAGCAATCTCGAAGATGTTGGCTTACCATCCTCCATACGTCGTAATAAGTACGATAATGGAGATACCGACAATCCAGAATCTCGATTACTAGAACGTTGCAATGAATTTTCCAAAATCGAACCTCCTGTGCTTCAGCCTGAAGTACCCTGGCCATCCAACAACACTCAAACTCGAATCAACGATTCTAATGAACACAGAAAAACGTTGGAAAACTTGATTCAGTCTCAGGAAAATCGAGATAGGTTTGTTGATTTATTTTTTATATTTATTTACTTTCGACGCGATCCAATTTTTTTTTCAATAATTATTTCACGAATTCTTTACATCTCAACAAAGTTTAAACAATGTTCTGAAATATTTTTATTCGAGTAAATTTTTTAAATTAAGTTACAAACTTCGATTGCTCTATTGAATGTAATTTTTTTTGCAGATTTAAACCAAAAAAAAAATTCTTCTCATGTGGGATGCTAGTTAAGAATTCAGATAAAATCTACAAAAAAAAGTTAAAAAATTAGACATTCACAAAAAATAATAAATCAAAGGAAGAATCTTTGGGACATTCGAACGTTGTAGGCTTTACTACTGTTGATTGAACTGCCTTAAAACAAAAGCTAACTCTTTATCCGATTGATTGAAGTCTAAACTTGTATGACTTAAGGGGGGAACCTGAATTAGAACGTTGAAAAAGTGTAATTTTTGCAATTTTTTCCTCGGCTCCAATGAAACAAACTTTTCGTAACTATTGGTGTGTTTTATTTTTTGACATTAAAAAACAAATTCTTTGAAAATGTATTTTTTTTGTTATGCAAAATATTCTGAAACGTTTAAAATCCGTCAAAAATGTTCAAATATTTTCTAACAACAAAATTCAAATTGCACATAAAGTGCTAGGATCTTGTAAAAAAAAAAGTATAAAAAATTATTTGTCTATCGCTATTTTCAGAAGCAACGTAAAAGATACAAGCAGTCCAAGAAAATCGTCGGCAATACCAACTTATCAGTGGCAAACGACAGAGCCATCGTGTCAAGTGTGTCCGGCAACGCCGGAACGACCGGGTGGACGTTTAAAATTGACTCTACGAATGAAGCGTTCACCGGTGTTGGACGACGTGGTTGAATCGGGCACGAGTTTGAGCGAGGATAGTTACGAGCCGGAATACGAAGTTTTGAGAGTGGAGGGCGTCGAGCAAGAGACGAGACGTCGTAAAAAGCACAAGACTCGAGATCGTGAGAGGCGACACAAGAGACGAGAATTGAATCTGGATCCTCCGCCGTTGCCGATGAAGAGGTTACGACTTATATTCGGCAACGAGACACACACGATCGATCTGCCGCACTCTTAACGAATATAATTTAGAGTTTTATTGCAATCACGATTGATCCAACTATCGACATTTTCAAAACTAACGTATATACATTTGTATGGTATATGTAAACAAATAGGTAGTGACGTAAACGTTGATACGTTGGAAAATCTCGACAAAGAAGCTCGAGAAATTCTGCGTGGCGGAAGAAAACAAACGAGCAGGACGAAAGTTCGAGCTTTCTCGCTTTCGAAACGACTTTTCGCCGTCTCGTTAATGAACGCGTCGGAAGCAACCCGGTGGATCGTTGAGAAAGGAATCCTCACAGTTACGAACTCTGTTCGAATAAGGGAAGGAGGGTAAAAAAGCAGAAAACTCGATTCAAATTATTTTGAATTGCGGCCAGGGAAGCGAGGAGGGAGGAAGAAAAACAGAAACAATGGAATTTAGACAAATACCTTAGTTAGCGCGTATTAATTGTAATATGGGAGAGACGACAACAATGACTTTGTGCGCGATCACGATATCACGACCTCTGGAGAAGGGGAATAAAATACGCTCTGGTGAATAATTGTAAATAACGAGTGTGTTATAAGTTTTAACAAGTTGTATGAACGTAATTCGTATTTTTCGTGAATCGCAGGTGTGTACCAAGTCAATCGCGACTTCGGGATGGGAAAGGGAAGATTTTGAGCACGGATTATGTATATGCATTTATTATATACATAAATCTAATGACAGAATTCGTTATTCGGCGAGTTTCGACAGCGCCAAAGATCTCGTGATGTTACAGGCTGTCTAACGATCTGAAATTTCATTTTTCATCATCTCAATCGCTATTTAACATGAGCCGCAAAAATTGTTGAATCTAATGCAAATATAATGTGCTTTTAGGAGGGGGGAGGGGGGTGAAAAGTCCATTTGGAAATCACATTTGCAGAAGATTTGATGTATTTTGTATCATTGCGAGGGTTACGAGAGAAAAACGATTAAACAATCGGTAGAAAAGCTTAAATATCACGATATTTTGGTCGTCAACGATATATTGGGTACTCTGAATATATCTAATGGGGAATGAACTCCGTTAGAGCTATACGATTTGTTAATGAAACTATCAAATCTCCAAAGTCGTTTAACTTCGGCACTTTTAATCGCATAATTCATTCGTTATTTCGTTAATTAAATGTCAAATATTCCAATTCGGATTTACATTCTATAAAATTTTAATCGTCGGATAATGCAACTTTCAAAAATAAAAACAACCTAAATAAATTTTCAAATTCGTTGATATAACAAAGAGAACAAATTTGATTAACAATCCTCTGTACATTTTTGCGGAATATCTCTGCATCACGGAATTTTGGCTATTATGGCAAATATATATATATATATATATATATATATATATATATATATATATATATATAATGTCTGAGGTATACATATACATTCATATGTACTCGCACTTAATAACGGGAAAGAAAATTCGAGCTTCGATCGAATACACTCGAGTTCTTCACGGCAATCTTCCCTCGCCCGTGCAATAGAATAAATGATTACCGTAAAAAGTTATAAATATTACGAGAAAACGAGAAAGAAAAAAAAACAACAACAGGAACAAAAGAAAAGAAAGAGAGATCGATAAAGTGTGATGTAAAAAAAGGATCCTAGGACTTAATGCCATTACCTAATAAAAAAACGTAGACATTTTTTCCTAGGAGATTAAGTCGATGGCCGAGTCTCCTGAAAAGAAAGAACAAAAAAAATACAAAATAATAATAATAATAATAATAATAAATAAACAAACAGAAAAAAATACCGTTTGTGATATGCACTATATTGTACCATCTAATAATATCTTCTTTTCGATATTATAAGCAGAAAATTGAAGAAAAAAAGGAATGTAGTTGTTCACTTTGCCAGGAATTTTTCGAGAACCGATTCATCGATACAGAGTGAGACGAAAAATAAATAATGAAAATGAAAAAAAAAAAATAAAAAAAATAAAGGAAAATAATGAATATAAATCTCGAGGCGTAACGTACATCACTCCGTGCGATTGCCAAAGTAGTTGGTTAGAACTTTTCATGCTCGAGAGATCCACTAGTACTAATAAGATCTTTGAGCGAAGACCGGAGATGAAAAACGTTCCCCACCGCTCGCGAAATTTTTCATTTAAATGAAACATCCGCGTAGAATTCAACATTTTGTTTTTTTGTTTTGGAAAATAAGGAGATTCTCTCGTTACGAGTAGTTACGAAGAAAAAAAGCGGCGAAAAAGGAAAGAACAACGTAAGGCTTGTCCGCGACGACGAAACTCACGTTACAATCTCTCGAATGTGAGAATAAATATTCGAAGTGATATCACGAAATGAATTAAGGATAATGACACATGTTTCTCGGCCAAAAATTTCTATTGGATCAGAAATACGAAACCTTGCAACTCAACAAATATTTAAAAACATTTAGCCATCCTTGAAACCCTACAAACATTGATTTTCAGTAATAATAATTCTAAATGATTATTTAGATATCGTTTGAACAGAATAATATTCGATAAATAATCCAACAACTTTTTTTTTCGTTACGTGAAATCAGTTGAATAATTTTTTGAATACACATCAAGCTTTTTGTAATTATCTATTTTTTTTTCTTTTTTTTTTTTTTTTCAAAACTTTCGAAAAGTTCATAAATAATCACGAATGTTGCATGTAGAAAATCAACAAATTCATTTCATACGAGGAAAAAATCATCTGATTATTTGTTGAATATTTTTTTGTTTTAACGAAATTGTTAATAATTTTTTGATATTTTTATTATTGCATATTATTGTTCGTAACGTCTTAAGGCGATCTATGAGTCGTTCAGTCGGTAAAAATTCTGCTACGCTTTTTTCCAAGACACAGTATGAGTTTTGGAGAAAAATAAAAGTTGCAGATCGTTCTCTTTTCGTAAAAGTATAAGGTGTAACTTTTTTTTTTTTTTCTCTCGAAATATCGAGCGTCACCGAGAAAAGTGGGAATTTGCTTTTCAGATTCTTTGCAAATCGCTAAGCATTGAAATTTGTATGGAATGATATGATTGGCACGAATATATGTGCAATTCATCCTTAAAGAACGGTGAGAAGTGTTAAAAAAAAAAAAGATAAAAAACTTGTGATCGCATAACTCTGTCGTTAGAGTATATCGGGCTTATTTTTGTTTCTTCGTTCGTTTTTTGTCTGTTTTCGATCGGTAGATTTTTCTGTCACTGCCATTAGATGAATTTTACTTGTTAATTGTTCATTCTTCGCGCTTATCACAACACCGACTAAAAGATATACGAAAAAAAAAAAAACAAAGAAAAAAACAAAAATTGTAAACCGTCGATTATTTAATAACGAAGGAGAAGAAGAAAAAGCTGCAAATGAGCTGAATTTCGCGGATGCGATGTATTTGTATCGTAGCGTTTCATCCGCGACATTGTCTGTACGTGCTCGTTCAATACGCTCGTTAATTCTTCATTCACATCTTTGTCGTTGTTTTCTCGTGTATTTTTTTGTAGCTGTGCAGCTTTCGCGTAAGAAAAACCGAAAAATGGAAAAAGGACGAAGTAAGGAATAGAGAAAAAAAAACTCTCACGAGACGTACGTGAATTTTCTTTCAGTCTGGCGGCTTACGACGACGACCCGAATGCTTACTATGAATGTAATTTGTATGTGCGATACATGGGACGAACTTTGCGAAGATTTTTATCGTATATATATATCGCGTTATGGTTATTCGGTTTTTATGTATATCGATCCCAGCATTCAACTTATTAAGCAAGGACACGCATATATTAATGAGATACGGTAATCGAGAGAGGATCGTACGAACAGATAGAGTGAGGGATTAAGGAGAGTACATTGTCATTATTATTTTTTATGAATTAGGATATCATAATAAACGAACTCAAATAACTTTATACATATTTATTATCCTCTCAAGTCTCATTTTACATTACCCGAGATACAGCCAAAGTTCCTTAAACTTTTTTTTTTCGATACGTGCGATGAGTTTGGTCATTTTTTTTAATGGATATAATTTTTTTTTAGAATATTTCCGCTTTTTTAAATTTTTCCTTCATTAAAAAAAAAAAAATTAATAAATAATCACGAATTTTGCACACGTTTTTGTTAAAAGATTCATCGTTGTACTTACGAAATTTCTAACGCATCGATCGAACTGTTTTTTTAGATAGCGCCTCTAGAAAAAGCCAAAAAACGAAATAAACAAAAATAATAATAAAACGTACTGAAAAAAAATCAAAAATATTCTAGAAAATCAACAAATTCATTTCGTACGACAAAAAAATTGTTTGATTATTTGTTGATCAATTATTTTTTTTAACGATTCGTTAATAAATTTACAATCGCATATACCGATATTCGTAAAATTTTGAAGATGTTTTTGCTAAAAAAAAGCACAAAATTTCGCTTTGGAAATCTTTCTATTTGTTTGGGTTTTGGGATATAAGTACGTACTCTAACGGATCAGCGAGTCCCTAAAATAAGTCCCAAAAAAAGTTCCATTTGGGACTCGGGCTTAAGTCGACAAAAATGACTCCAATTGGAGTCCCAAATGGGACTTTTTTCCCCTCGCTCGGTGTGAACCGGACCTGACGTCATAAGTCCCAAACTGGAACTCGGAGTCCCAAATAGAGACTTTTTTTTAGTGGTGATAACTCAAAAAAGTCCCTATTGGAGACTCCGAGCCTCAATTTGGAACGTTTTCTTTGCTTCTCGCTCCGGCCACAGCGTGGCGCAGAGTTAAGTGTTTTCGCGAGCACGCATCATCCGCCGGGTGGGCATATAGTGCCGGAGCCGTAACACTGTGTGACCGTCTAAAAAGACGGTCTTGTATAGAATACAAATAGGTATGCACATAGCGAATCGCTTATTCCGGTTGCCTCGCTCGAAAAAAAGGCCCAAAGTGGGACTCGGAGTCCCAATTTGGGACTCATGATGTCACATCCGGTTTACACCGAGCGAGGGGAAAAAAGCCCCATTTGGGACTTTTTTTGGGTCAATTTTGTCGACTTGAGTCCGAGTCCCAAATGGCACTTTTTTGGGACTTATTTTAGGGACTCGTTGATCCGTTAGGGTAGTTAGATATTTCATTAAGGCTGCTCCTCTGTCGCGATAGAACAAGAATCGTCGGCTGTTGAAGACGCGACGCGATAAATCGAAAAATTTATAAATAAAAATCAAAGGAGCAAATTTAATGATTTTGGATTCAAAAAAAAAATGGAAAAAAACGAAGGATTATGGAACGATGCTAGAACAGGGTCCTAAATGTGCGTCAAATATTTTATGCTTTGACCGTCCACCAATAGAAATTTTTCTAATAATATATTGAAAAGTAAAAAAAAAAAAAATAATGAGCTCAACTGAAAAGTATTCTGTAAGAGCAACGAAAATCGATATCAGGGGATCCATGGATCCAAAGAAAGATACCTGTGCACATTGGCCAACAGCCAATATTCAACTTCCACTATCGATGACAGATTTTGTATTTTCATTGGTATCCGAATCATGACTTGCACTGCACGTTATCGGTTATGTCAACTTGTAAGATTTGAACTTGACAGAAGCTAATTTATGTTAAAAATTGATAAAATAGGTGTACATTAATTTTTTGTGATATTTTAAATGTCACGGTAAGGTGTCTAATTTTTTTTTCTGAATATGTCATGAATTACAGCATGTTTAGAGATGTTACAGGTTCACGGATTTTAAAATCTTTTTAATTATTTCGATCGTAACTAATAAAAACTTCGTAGCTGTAAGCAGACGTTGAAAAAATATTCTTTTTTGTTCTTTTTCGACGAAGCTAAAAAATGTTAACACATTTCTTCTGACGATTCATTTTTTTCACAGTCATTTACTACTGGTACTAGTATTACTGCCAACATACTTTATGAATATTTCGACGTAACTAAACATAATTTTAACTAAATTTATTAAGGGAAGGTTCTCATCCAGATCGACCAAAAAATCGATTTTTTTTTCATTTTTTGACAGCTTATTATATGTAGAATATGTTCCCAAAATGATTTGGCTGAAAACAATTTTATAAAAAAGATATAGTATCAGAACGGGACCCACCTTTTTACGCGAAAATTGAGTTCGCGCGGTAGCGTGTCTTTGAATTTCTTTGAAATTCGCATCTGTATGACCATGCTATGGTAAGTATAGCTACCAGATATCGGAAGATATGCTATGATTGTGAAATATTGGGAGGCGTGCCTCTATATACTCTAATCTTTAAACTCATTTCCTGAAAAATCATGTTTTTCAAATCGGTCTCCACAATATCTCAAAAACTACTTGATGGATTGACTTTTTTATTTTTTTATTTTAAAGTAGATTAAATTTATTGGAGCCTGAACCTAAATTCAAGTGATATTTATTGTTTTTTTTTTTTATAGTACTTTTAAGAGCGACAAAAACGTGAAAAAACGCTACCGACAATTCAGATATCCGCCATTTTTTTAATTTTTGACTTTTTATTGATATTATAGGTTCAGGCTCCAGCAAATATTATATAATTAATAAAAAAAATGGTTTTTTCATTTCAGATAATTTTTGAAAGTGCTACGATGGAGACCGATTAGCCACCTTTTATCAGACGGTCATGTTACAGCACGTATAAACAATTTATATGACTCTATTTTTTACTAAAAAAACTTTTTTTCTATACCTTAAGACTTAATAAATAAGTGTCAAAAAACTTGAGTTATTTATTTACTTTGGTCTATGGAAAAAAAATTCATGAAATTGACCTTGTTTTTCGGTTAGATTAGTTTGACTTCTGATTAGAGTGATAGTGCAGGAATAAAACCACCATTATATTATTAATTACTCGATCTAGTGTTTCAGTTGGAATCATAGTGCGAGAATCATTTTTTTTCGAATACCTCCGTCGAAAGTTTACGCATTAAGGTAATATGGCTGCTCCACACTAGTCAAATGAGTGCTAAATTTTCAAAATACATTTATCCAAAGCATCAATGCATTAATTAAATTAATTGAATATCATCAACTGATAACTGCAAAATTCCATGATGTCATATTTTTATCGACATTTTTCAAAGAATAATCCGTATTTTTCAACCGATTTTACGGGGCTATTAGAGTTTGACACTTTTGAGAAATCGATTTTTTTTTTCATTTTTCGAAAGTATGTACATGTAATATGGTTGTGTAAAAATTTCAAAACCATCGGAGCGGTCTAAGTATATTTTTCAGCGTCCTTTACATGAGTACCTCAGCGCGCGCCAAAAACTTTGAACTTTGAACGCGTTTTTCTCGAAACACCATTTTTGAAATTGGTCTCCACGAGATCTCAAAATCTACTTGATCGATCATTATGAAATTTAAATCACATATTCTACATATATATTCCTAGAAATTAACGCTCTACGCAGTTAAAATTTTGATTTTATATTATATTTTTAATATCTTTTTTGTACAAAAACAGTGAAAAAAACGTGTTTTTAAATTTTTTTTCTATTTTCATCCGCCATTTTGTTATTTTTCGATAAAAATTAATATCCAAGCGTCATTACCTACCTGACGTTATACTTAATCTAACGCACTTTATTTTTTTGGTGTCAGACAAGCCGTTCCTGAGATATAATGGAGACCGTTTGCCTCCTACTTTTCGAGGCGCTTTGTTCAAGCGCAGTATTTGCACATAAAAATGTAGTAAAATGAATAAAAAAAAATGTTTGTATGTAAATAAAGACTAGATTTATCATCCGCAACAAGTTTTATATCAATATTTTTAACAGCATGCCCAAAAAAAATTCCCAAAAATAGCCTTTTTTTTAGCGTTCAAACTCTAATAGCGCCTTAATGTACCACGTCTTATTTTGTTCCTCAAAAGATCCTCTACGAATTCACCACGTAGATTTTTTTCTAAACTTATTAATATAAAAATTACAGCAATTGATTTATGAACATTTTTTTAATCAATTAAACAACTGACTGTAACAGTAAAATGATGAAATTCAGAAAAAAATCTACACAGAAAATTCGTAGAGGATCTCTTGAGCAACAAAATAAGACGTGGGGTGCATTAACATCGGTTGAAAAATACGGATTATTCTTTGAAAAATCTCGATGAAAATATGACATCGTGGAATTTTGCATTTATCAGTTGAAGGTTTTGCAAATCTATCGTTATTAATATTTTTTTTCTTTAATAAGACATGCTGCAATACAAATCAACTGTCAATTCATTTAATTAGTGCTTTTATCCTTGCATAAATGTATTTTCAAAATTTAGCGCTCATTTGATTAGTCATCCAAGATCATCAATCATCCAAGATAATTTTTACCATTAAATCATCCAAGATAAAACATTTTATATTTCAAAAACTACATGGTGAATCTTATCGAAATATGCATTAACGTCATTTTTATAATCTTGGAAACTGCATATTTAAAATTTGTATTATTCGTTAAGGTTCTCGCTACAGTCACATTCAAAACTCTGGTCAATGTTTAAAAAGTTTGTTACAACTTGCTGAATAATCTAATAATTTTAATTATAGTTTATATAAATTTTTCGGAAAAATGTCTAATATAAAGTTTAGAGTTCCAGAAATGATTACGTTTCTCATATCAAATATTTTATATCGCTATATCACCGGAATTAAACGGTCAAAATTTATGTTCTTTTCTTTAATAAATTTCGTCATACGTTCCTCTTTAATGGAGAATTATTTTTTTCTTAATCCGTAGAAAAGTTTCGGTGTTATTGCCTGAAATATTAAATTTTCTACAGTTCCCCATGAGAACACACGTAAAATTGTGCAACTTTTGATTTCAAATATCTACAATATGGAATGGTGAATCCTTTTGAAATTTGGCACGTAATGGCATAATAGTATACTGAATGTGTCTTCAATTTATTTAAAATTATATGAAAACAAAAAAAAACGCTCTGACTAGCTTAAAGATAAATATTTTTTCATGATCAAATTACCCTCATCGCTCATCATATTTGTTACCAATTTCAGCTGGAAAAATGAGCGAATTTTAATTTGAATTTTTTTGAAGAATCTATGGAAACATTAATACGATTTGTTTGCTTATTAATTTATCTCCAATATTATTTTTGGTTTCGATTTGTATTCTCTATCCATTGAAATCGTATTTGCGAATTATTCATTATTAAAATCGTGTCCTACTCATGAATTATTATTATGTTAAGCAGTGATTTCAGTTCGTAAACACATACGAAGATTCATAAAAAAAAAATCATTCCCACAATCAACACTAGCTGGAATAACGCCTGCTTTAGCTTCACGGAATTCGACCAATATCACGAAGCGGCTAAAAGGATAAACTCAGCAATTTATTGGCCCATTTGATTGAATCAAATGAGGCAATAAATAATAATAGTAATAATAAAAGTGTTGCAATAATTAGTGTCATGTGCGTGTCAGTGTCATGTGCATGTTTAAAATATACTCGATCATTGATGTACATTTTATTATCGTACAACAAGCGATACGAGGAGCAAAGGTTTTAGTTTATCTGTAGTTATGTGGGAGCGAAGCATGTTCAACGTGTATAAAAATGACGTTACTTTCCGTCAGCGACGTTCCCAATGAAAATTGTTTCGGAGCCAGTTATATACAATTCATCGTATTAAATAAACAGTCAATGATTTTGTCACCACTGTGCGAATTAAAATTAAATGGGAAGGTATTGTGATAAATTAAATTCAGTACTTTTTTAATAGTATCTATCAGATTTATTGTGCATAAGCACAGGTTTAGGTAAGTTAAAAAAAAAAGTTAACGTCTTACAATATTAAAAATTACTCCGTTTTTAATCTTTTATTTCAATTTTACCAATGAATGATTAAGCATCTTAATTGAAAATGTCTTTAGATATTAAATCAGTTTCGAATTATAGTCTAAGGCAAACGAAAAATAAGTCTAAATATAATTATAGTATTAATAATCTTGGCAAAAAGTGAAAAAAGAACACCAAGTATTAAAAAGTCGCGACTTTAGTTATAAAATGACCACTCTATATTCTTGTTATTACGTTCAAATGAAACTTATGTTTTTATTCACAACTTTCATTTCTTTTTTGTTATATACAAAATGTTATTTCACCTCGAAAAGAAACTACTAAAAAATTGGTGTCCTTGATTTGAAAAAAAAATGAAATCATTCTAGCATAGCCAAGTACGGTACATGAATTACGAAATTTCACATGAGATCATTGGCACCTTGAATGGTGTCCGTTAAAGAGTTTGGTCGCCTCAAGGATTTCCAAAGAAAATCCTACAAATATCAAAAAATTAGTATTATGGCATTATCTTAGCTGAGGACAATGAACGTACAAAACAATCCGATGAGAAATGAATGAAACAAAAATTATATGGAAAATCGTACGTATCCGTATAAGTGCATACGATACACGTTGAACATCCCTAGAAAAAATTTACAATCGGCTTAACATTGGTCAACACTGGGCCACACTTTGCCTATGTTGAGCCGATTGTAAATTTTTTCTAGGGATGTACGTACGCTACGAATTCACTATAAAAACTACACAAAAACTTGGCGTGCATGGTTTTCATAAGTAAGTTCGGAAGACACGGTTATTCGGATATACTCCCTAGATCAATGATCAACTCGTTCTGTCATCGATGATGAAAGAAGCCCCCAGATCCATTCTGAGACCGAATAAAGAAGTCCGTAGATGGATTAATGGGATGGATTAATGGGACGGATGGACAAATGGAGTCCGAGATGGATTAATGGGATGGATGGACAAATGGATGGGATGGAAAAAAAGATAAGTTGAATAAGTATATGAGATGGATGAGATGGATTACATGCGAAGATAGATGTAAAGGATGGATGGTCTTTGGTCTAAATGCATAATCGAATGGAATGAATGGGGTAGAGAGATCGGGTGGATAAACTAATGACTAAGGTGGACGGGTGGACAGAAAACGATTAGATGGGATAGAGAGTTGGGACGGTTGAACGCAAAAAAAAAAATGAATGTACAAGTGGACGGATGGATACTAATTTTTTGATATGTGTAGGATTTTCTTTGGAAGCCCTTGAGTCGACAAAACTCTTTAGTGGGCATCGTTCAAGGTGCCAATGATCTCGTGTGGAATTTCGTAATTCATTTACCGTACTTGGCAATGTTAGAATGATTTCATTTTTTTTTTTCAAATTAAGGACACCATTTTTTTGGTAGTTTCTTTTCGAGATGACGTAACATTTTGTATATAACGAAAAAGAAATGAAAGTTGTGAATAAAAACATAGTTTTCATTTTAACGTAATAACAATAGTATAGAGTGGTCATTTTATAACTAAGGTCGCAACTTTTTAATACTTGGCGTCCTTTTTTTACTTTTTAAAAGTTTTTGCCAAGATATCACTCCTTTTTGAAAAACACGGCTGTACTTTGCTTCGGGAATAATGAGTAGTAAAATGATGAAGTCGTAAATAGTGAAACTGAGTGGAGTGAGCAGTAAAATAGTAAAATCGTACTGCACACTGACAGTGAAAATAGTAAAAAAAATGAGTACATGTAAATACATTCTAAGTTCATAAATATAGATAATTATTTTATACAACTTTGCTACAATATTTATTTTTCACTGAATATCGACATTAATACAGTTTGCTTACAAGTCATTGACCCTTGACGTTTCCTTACATATTGCCACTAACAGTCGATATAAGAGGTACGTGAAGTGAAATCATACGGTGGGTACTTTGATGGCAGTTAGCAAAGTGCACAAATGTCGTCAAACTACACTAATGCTTCTAAAACGTGTAATCAAACTACTCGATTCTCTTAAAAATATATATATTTCTATCTTTATATACTAAAACCTTTTGGCAAAAAAATGTTTGAACGCTTTTCAACCGAGAACCATTGAACCGATTCCTATGAATTTTTCACAGGAACAAAGCTCATGATTACACTACGTTGTAGGCTTTATAAAATTCCGATATATTATTTTTTAAAGAAATGTGAAAAAAAAGTTCAAATCTTTTATTCAATGTTCACCTTTAAAAACTAATCAGCAATTAATAAATACAGATAAACAAGAAAAACGAATTACCTATTTAAAGATAATTCAAAAACAAAAAGAATGAGAGATGGCTGGAGTTTCAATTTTGGACAGAAAAATAGTTACAGCTACTTTCGTCAAGTGATGAGAAATTTCAAATTGAGCATCTTTTTTTAAAGCATTTTATTTGAAAAAAAAACCGAAAAATAATGTTTACAATGGAAAAAGAATGACAAGGAAATAGACTGTGTAATATTTCGATACATTGTTTAATTCGTAATTGAATTTTTTTCTCATGTAATATAAAACTGATGAAAATATGAACAGCTACAGTAGATATGGACGGATGTTAGCAATGCCGAGGGTACAACTATGTGATCGTTTTAAATTATTTGTATGAACACGAAAATTAAAAAAAAAATATTTTATCAATTAATTTTTTTTAATATAAAATTTCAAGGGATTTAATTTTTTCAAGTGGAACAGGGTGTGTAGTTTTTAGTGGGTAAGATTTCTACGGCCTGGACTCTCCCTCTCCGTCTCCCTCTCTCCATCTCGCCCTCTCTCCCTCTCTCTGCACCTGTGTGAACCTAGCGCCCGACTTTGAGAAAATTGATTTTTTTTTTTTAATGGAAGGTTTTGGTAAGTAGTGGATAGTAGTGACACTAATTTCGTTAGTAGTAACGCCAAAAAAAAAATATAGCAAAAAAAAAAACGCCATCCCCCGGAATGAAAAAAAATGAAGTTTTACGGTTGATTCTCTTAGAAAAACATTAGTAGTGGATTGTAGTGAAAATTTTTTCGTTAGTAGTAACATAGAAAAAATAAAAAAAAATATTTTAATTTTTGAAAATTTAAAAAAATGGTTTTTCCGAGATAATTTCAGTTTAAAAATCCTAACACGTACTACGAACGACAGAACTGCATCAGAAACGTTCCTAGAGGTTACAAGTGGAAGAATTTTTGAGTGTAGTAAAAAAAAATAATTGGTTTAAGCGAATAAAAAAAGTAAAATTTGTTCCGGAGCACATTTTATGTGATCGCTTTCGGTTGTAGGTTTATAAGATTACTACAAACGGTGGGATACGCTTGAAAATGTTCGTAGAGGTTAGTAGTGGAAGAATTTTTGATTGTAGTAATAAAACATTTGATTTTAAGCGCGTAAATGGAGCAAAACTTGTTTCGAAGCATATTATATGTAATCGCTTCCGGTTAAAGGTTTATACGATTACTACAAACGGTGGGATAGGCTTGAAAATATTCGCAGAGGATAGTAGTGGAAGAATTTTTGATTGTAGTAAAAAAAAAACAGTTGTTTTTAAGCGCGTAAATGGAGCAAAACTTGTTTCGAAGCATACTTTATGTGATCGCTTCCGGTTAAAGGTTTATACGATTATTACAAATGGTGGGATAGACTTGAAAATATTCTTACAGGTTAGTAGTGAAAGAATTTTTTAGTGTAGTAAAAAAAATAGTTGCTTTTAAGCAAGTAAAATGAGTAAAATTTGTTTCGGAGCACATTTTACGTGATCGCTTCCGGTTGTAGGTTTATATGATTACTACAAATGGCAGAATAGGCTTGAAAATGTTCGCAGAGGTTAGTAGTAGAAAAATTTTTGAGTGTCACAAAAAATAGTTGTTTTTAAGAGCGTAAAATAAGCAAAACTTGTTTCGGAGCACATTTTATGTGATCGCTTCCGGTTGAAGGTTTATACGATTACTACAAACGGTGGAATAGGCTCAAAAATGTTTCTAGAGGTTAGTGGTGGAAGAATTTTTGAGTGTAGTAAAAAAATAGTTGTTTTTAAGCTCGTATAATGAGCAAAATTTGTTTCGGAGCACATTTTATGTGATCGCTTCCGGTAGAAAGTTTTTGCGATTACTACAAATGGTGGGAAAGGCTTGAAAATGTTAGTAGAGGTTAGTAGTGGAAGAATTTTTGAGTGTAGTAAAAAAAATACTTGTTTTTAAGCGAGTAAAATAAGCAAAATTTGTTCCGGAGCACATTTTATGTGACCGCTACCGGTTGTAGGTTTATACGATTACTACAACCGGTGGGATACGCTTGAAAATGTTCGTAGAGGTTAGTAGTGGAAGAATTTTTGAGTGTAGTAAAAAAAATAGTTGTTTTTAAGCGCGTAAAATAAGCAACACTTGTTACGAAGCATATTTCATGTGATCGCTTACGGTTGAAGGTTTATACGATTACTACAAACGGTGGGATAGTCTTGAAAATATTCGTAGAGGTTAGTAGTGGAAGAATTTTTGATTGTAGTAAAAAAACAGTTGTCTTTAAGCGAGTAAAATGAGTAAAATTTGTTCTGGAGCACATTTTATGTGATCGCTTCCGGTTGTAGGTTTATATGATTACTACCAACGGTGGGATACGCTTGCAAATGTTCGGAGAGGTTAGTAGTAGAAGAATTTTTGATTGTAGTAAAAAAACAGATGTTTTTAAGCGCGTAAATGGAGCAAAACTTGTTTCGAAGCATATTTTATGTAATCGCTTCCGGTTCAAGGTTTATACGATTACTACAAACGGTGGGATAGACTTGAAAATGTTCGTAGAGGTTAGTAGTAGAAGAATTTTTGAGTGTCATAAAAAAATAGTTGATTTTAAGAGCGTAAAATAAGCAAAATTTGTTTCGAAGCACATTTTATGTGATCGCTTACGGTTGAAGGTTTATACGATTACTACAAAGGGTGGAAAAGGCTTGAAAATATTCGTGGAGGTTAGTAGTGGAAGAATTTTTGAGTGTAGTAAAAAAATAGTTGTTTTTAAGCGAGTAATATGAACAAAATTTGTTTCGGAGCACATTTTATGTGATCGCTTCCGGTAGAAAGTTTATACGATTACCACAAATGGTGGGATAAGCTCGAAAATGTTCGTAGAGGTTAGTAGTGGAAAAATTTTTGAGTGTAGTAAAAAAAGAGTTGTTTTTAGCGAGTAAAATGAGTAAAATTTGTTCCGGAGCACATTCTATGTGATCATCTAAACCTACAACCGGAAGCGATCACATAAAATGTGCTCCAGAACAAATTTTACTGATTTTACTCGCTTAAAAACGACTGTTTTTTTACTACAATCAAAAATTCTTCCACTACTAACCTCTATGAATATTTTCAAGTCTATCCCACCGTTTGTAGTAATCGCATAAACCTTCAACCGGAAGCGATCACATAAAATATGCTTCGAAACAAGTTTTGTTAAATTTACGCGCTTAAGAACAACTATTTTTTTACTACACTCAAAAATTCTTCCACTACTAACCTCTACAAACATTTTCTAGTCTATCCCACCGTTTGTAGTAATCGTATAAACTTTCTACCAGAAGCGATCACTCAAAATGTGCTCCGAAATAAATTTTGCCCATTTAACTCGCTTAAAAACTACTATTTTTTTATTACACACAAAAATTATTACACTACCAACCTCTACGAACATTTTCAAGCATATCACACCGTTTGTAATAATCGAATAAACCTACAACCGGTAGCGATCATATAGAATGTGCTCCGGAACAAATTTTGCTCATTTTACTCGCTTAGAAACAACTATTTTTTTTACTACACTCAAAAATTCTTCCACTACTAACCTCTACGAACATTTTCGAGCTTATCCCACCATTTGTGGTAATCGTATAAACTTTCTACCTGAAGCGATCACATAAAATGTGCTCGGAAAACAATTTTGTTCATATTACTCGCTTAAAAACAACTATTTTTTTACTACACTCAAAAATTCTTCCACTACTAACCTCTACGAATATTTTCAAGACTATCCCACCGTTTGTAGTAATCGTATAAACCTTCAACCGTAAGCGATCACATGAAATATGCTTCGAAACAAGTGTTGCTTATTTTACGCGCTTAAAAACAACTATTTTTTTTACTACACTCAAAAATTCTTCCACTACTAACCTCTACGAACATTTTCAAGCGTATCCCACCGGTTGTAATAATCGTATAAACCTACAACCGGTAGCGGTCACATAAAATGTGCTCCGGAACAAATTTTGCTTATTTTACTCGCTTAAAAACAAGTATTTTTTTTACTACACTCAAAAATTCTTCCACTACTAACCTCTACTAACATTTTCAAGCCTTTCCCACCATTTGTAGTAATCGCATAAACTTTCTACCGGAAGCGATCACATAAAATGTGCTCCGAAACAAATTTTGCTCATTATACGAGCTTAAAAACAACTATTTTTTTGCTACACTCAAAAATTCTTCCACCACTAACCTCTAGAAACATTTTCGAGCCTATTCCACCATTTGTAGTAATCGTATAAACCTTCAACCGGAAGCGATCACATAAAATGTGCTCCGAACCAAGTTTTGCTTATTTTACGCTCTTAAAAACAACTATTTTTTGTGACACTCAAAAATTTTTCTACTACTAACCTCTGCGAACATTTTCAAGCCTATTCCACCATTTGTAGTAATCATATAAACCTACAACCGGAAGCGATCACGTAAAATGTGCTCCGAAACAAATTTTACTCATTTTACTTGCTTAAAAGCAACTATTTTTTTTACTACACTAAAAAATTCTTTCACTACTAACCTGTAAGAATATTTTCAAGTCTATCCCACCATTTGTAATAATCGTATAAACCTTTAACCGGAAGCGATCACATAAAGTATGCTTCGAAACAAGTTTTGCTCCATTTACGCGCTTAAAAACCACTGTTTTTTTTTACTACAATCAAAAATTCTTCCACTACTATCCTCTGCGAATATTTTCAAGCCTATCCCACCGTTTGTAGTAATCGTATAAACCTTTAACCGGAAGCGATTACATATAATATGCTTCGAAACAAGTTTTGCTCCATTTACGCGCTTAAAATCAAATGTTTTTTTACTACAATCAAAAATTCTTCCACTACTAACCTCTACGAACATTTTCAAGCGTATCCCACCGTTTGTAGTAATCTTATAAACCTACAACCGAAAGCGATCACATAAAATGTGCTCCGGAACAAATTTTACTTTTTTTATTCGCTTAAACCAATTATTTTTTTTTACTACACTCAAAAATTCTTCCACTTGTAACCTCTAGGAACGTTTCTGATGCAGTTCTGTCGTTCGTAGTACGTGTTAGGATTTTTAAACTGAAATTATCTCGGAAAAACCATTTTCAAAAATTTTCAAAAGTTAAAATATTTTTTTTTATTTTTTCTATGTTACTACTAACGAAAAAAATTTCACTACAATCCACTACTAACGTTTTTCTATGAGAATCAACTGTAAAACTTCATTTTTTTTCATTCCGGGGGATGACGTTTTTTTTTTGCTAGATTTTTTTTTTGGCGTTACTACTAACAAAATTAGTGTCACTACTATCCACTACTTATCAAAACCTTCCATTAAAAAAAAAAAAAAATCAATTTTCTCAAAGTCGGGCGCTAGGTTCACACAGGTTCTCTCTGCCCCTCCCTCTCCTTCTTCCTCTGCCCCTGCCTCCCACACCCCTCCCCCGACCCCTCCCCTACCTCCCACTCCCTTCGCTCTTCGCTCCTCCCCTTCCCTCCCTCTCTCGCCCCTCTCTCTGCCTCCTTTTCTCTCCCCCTCTCTCTCCCTATCTCCATCCCTCCCTATTTCTCTTTCTGTCTCCCCCCCTTCCTCCCTATCTCTCTTTCTCTCTCCCCCTTCCGCCCGCCCCTTCCCCCTTCCACCCTCTCCCTTCTTCTCTCCCTCTCTCGCTCTCTTCCCCCCTCCCGCCCTCCCTCCCTCCCTCTCCCTCCCTCTCTCTCCCTCCTTCCCTCTCCCTCCTTCCCTCTCTCTCCCTCCCTCTCTCCCTCCCCGCTCTCTCTCACCCCTTCCCTTCCCCCATCCTCCCTTCCCCCACTCTATCCCTCCCCCTCTCTCTCCCCGCCCCTATCTCCCCCTCCCTCCCTCTCCCACCTCTCTCCCTCCCCCCTCTCGCCCTCTCCCTCCCCCCTCTCCCCTCCCTCCCTCCCCCCTCTCTCGCCCACCCCCCTCTCTCTCTCTCCTTCCTCCCCCTCTATCTCGCCCCCTTTTTTCTCTCTCTCACTCTCTCACTCTCTCTCGTAATAGTATGACCTAGCCAAAAACAGCATAAATGCTGTGAAAAAAGCTGAGACAAGTACATTTATACCCCCCAAATAATCATTCCAGTTAATCCCCCCTACCACCCAGCGCCAAAATACCGATCCCCACCAAAATTTACAAAAACCCGTCTAAGTCGTTCATGCAAAGATCTCCGCACAAAAATCCTTTCTAAAAACCAACTCATCATACAAAGTTTTATGAGTACCCGCTCTCATTATCTTATCAAATTAAGTCAAATTGTACAGAGGTGATAATTTCATTCTCGTAAATGTTGTGAGTTTACAAAAAGTTGATAAATAAATAAAGATCTACTAAAGTATATATGATCAAGTACATGGGATTTAATTATGTTTATAAAATCTTCAATCATGTTCATATGCCATTTCTCTAATTAATGCTTTATTACAATGAATTATTATCCTATGACTTGGAACTACAAGGGCTTTAAAAAAAAATACAGAATTGCATTAGCCTGCGTGAGCTTGAACGCTGCTACACTCTCATTTGTAATATTTGTAGTATAGTTTTATTGGTAACCAATTGATAAAAGTTTACTATCGTACGTAGAGCGGATACGCACAGAGTACTTGTCCGGCCCGAAAATTTTTCGACTAGTCAGCGAAAAATATGCTTTTTTGTTCACGGTAAATTTTTCAACCACTCCGAACATTCGGATCTCCTGACGCAGATTTGAATCTTACCCGCCTTGGAATGCAATCAATTGATGACCGCTCTTACATGGCAGGCTTATTCCGTTTTGTAAAACCTGTTGTAGTAAAAACCGGTGTAAAAGTGCGTGTAAATTGTACCGGATTACTTATTTCGGGTGTACAGCACCGTTTAGACGCTCTGTAACTTCAGTTTTCCCCCGGATGTTACAAAACCGGAATAAACGTGCCGTGTATTAACGTGAGATATGCTCCACACGAGCATCAATTCATCGATAACAATTGGTTAAAGGAAAGGAGGATAATTTGGGATACAAAACAATCCGCATATTGTGATTCCAAATTAGCTGTGTTTACTTTACTAGTTAATGCCAAAATGTATGGTAGATTAATGTTGACTTATGTGACAAATTTTATGAAAAATTTTCGGGCCGGACAAGTACTCTGTGCGTATCCGCTCTACGTACGATAGTAAACTTTTATCAATTGGTTACCAATAAAACTATACTACAAATATTACAAATGAGAGTGTAGCAGCGTGTTCAAGCTCACGCAGGCTAATGCAATTCTGTATTTTTTTTTAAAGCCCTTGTAGTTCCAAGTCATAGGATAATAATTCATTGTAATAAAGCATTAATTAGAGAAATGGCATATGAACATGATTGAAGATTTTATAAACATAATTAAATCCCATGTACTTGATCATATATACTTTAGTAGATCTTTATTTATTTATCAACTTTTTGTAAACTCACAACATTTACGAGAATGAAATTATCACCTCTGTACAATTTGACTTAATTTGATAAGATAATGAGAGCGGGTACTCATAAAACTTTGTATGATGAGTTGGTTTTTAGAAAGGATTTTTGTGCGGAGATCTTTGCATGAACGACTTAGACGGGTTTTTGTAAATTTTGGTGGGGATCGGTATTTTGGCGCTGGGTGGTAGGGGGGATTAACTGGAATGATTATTTGGGGGGTATAAATGTACTTGTCTCAGCTTTTTTCACAGCATTTATGCCGTTTTTGGCTAGGATTTGTCGACTTTTTGTATGGAATTCATAGCTTGTTAATTAAACATGTCAATATTGTGTACGTACTCGGGTATGAAATTCATAGCCTGCCAATTAAACATGTCTATATTATGTATGTATCTGAGTGATGCAAAAGAATTGACATTTTTTTCGGCATTGCAGCAAAATATGGTAACATGTTATCAAAAAGTGATTCTCTCAAGAATTGAATCCTGAATCAAAATTTTAGAGGTCAGTCAATCGATTTTTTAATAATTTCGGCTAAAAATGGATACATGATCGAATTTCAAGCTGGTGTATATTCGGACTAAAAATGCAATGTGAAATATTGATCTAAGAAGTGTTCAAGTGAATTCAATCTTCGTAATTAACCGTCAATACTTATAAAATTATTAGATTACTTAACGGGGTCATCCCATGTGACAGCTATTTTTTTCGCTTTTTTGGGATTTTTTTTTGATGAACCATTAAAACACAATATCTTTGAATTTTTACCACACATTTATTAAAATTTTTACAGTTCCTCAGAATTTTATCAAACAAAAATAACGAGTTGAATCGACTTTACACCGTTCGGAAGACACTCATGTGTTGGTTGACGGCTGCCATGATTCCGGAGGTTTTGCTCATCTGAAATCAAAAAATCAAACGGCATTTTAATTTGTAGATCTGAGATTATCGCTAGAACTAGAGTAAATTAAAAATATCGAAAATTGAATTTTTGGCATGGTTTTAAAAGTCGAAAAAAACGACGAAACTCGGAACTTAACATTTAAAAATGTGCAAAAAATTCAATTTTCGATATTTTTACTTTATTCTAGTTCCAGCGATAGCCTCAGGTCCACAAATTAAAATGCTGTTTGATTGTTTGATTTTAGATGAGCAAAACCTTCGGAATCATGGCAGCCGTCAACCAACACATGAGTATCTTCTAAACGGTGTAAAGTATATTCAGCTCGTTATTTTTGTTTGATAAAATTATGAGGACTGTAAAAATGTTAATAAATGTGTGGTAAAAATTCAAAGATAGCGTGTTTTAATGGTTCGTCAAAAAAAAATTCCCAAAAAAGCGAAAAAAATAGCTGTCACATGGGATGACCCCGTTAAAACGTACAGTGGTTCTGAGAAGATACAACGTATAAAAGAACAACGAACAAGTAAAAACTTGACTTTTTTTTAATTTTGTAAACAAAAATTTCAAAAAATATTGCACCGAATCATGCGTGCCAACAGATCAACGGATCAGAAAATATTCCATAAAAAATGATGCCGAAGAAATACTCCAATAGCATCAGAATGCACCGAAAGTTTTTAAATATAAGTAATCATAACGAAACGAGATTTTGAAACAAAAAAATATACGTACAAAATTTCGAGAGCTAAAGTTTGATTGGAAAAAATAATTTTGGCCGAAGTACTACGCGAGTTTTTTTTAATAATATTTATTGATTACGAATTATATCTCATGAGCAATAGATAAAAAAAAAATTGGTGAAGTACTTATAACATTTTTTTTCTCAAATCAAATATCTTTTCGCTCAAAATTATTTGGCAGCGCCTGATTCCGTTTTGTGTTGCAAGTGCAAAGTGCACTCTAGGGTGGTTTAAAACCACATATAATTCAAACCTAGGGTGATATCATACACCATTCTCTCAGTTATATAAAAAATGAAGAGAATGGTTTCCTAATAAACTTTATTGTTGCATGCAAGAGACATTTTATGGTAAAAGAGAAG
The DNA here is from genome assembly GCA_963989365.1 of Rhimphoctona megacephalus. Classification (NCBI taxonomy): domain Eukaryota; kingdom Metazoa; phylum Arthropoda; class Insecta; order Hymenoptera; family Ichneumonidae; genus Rhimphoctona; species Rhimphoctona megacephalus. Next base: position 62,637,429 of record OZ022414.1, on the reverse strand, counting down.
GGCACTGTTTTCGACTCCGTTCTAGAATTTACGTTCGGGAAAATGAATTGTTGGGGCTAAAGTTAATAAAAAAAATTATTTATAAAGGTACTGTTCAAAAGTTTATTTATTAAATTATACTTTATTTTTGCACTATCACTCTTCTATCTATATATATAAAAGTTACTTTAACCAAAACTGAAATTGACCGCGATCTTTATAACCTCACAACTGTTCAAAGATATCAAATATTCACCGAATACGAGTTTATCATACACCATTCTCTTAGTTATAAAAAAAAAACAAAGAGAATGGTTTCTAAATAAACTTTATTATTGCATTCATGGAACATTTTATGGTAAAAGATAAGAGGCACCGTTTTCGACTCCGTTCTAGAGTTTACGTTCGGAAAAATGGATTGTTGGGGCTAGGGTTAATAACAAAAATTATTTATTTAAACACTGTTCAAAAGTTTATTTATTGATTTAAACTTTATTTTTACACTATCACTCTTCTACGGATAATATAATAAAAGTAACTTTAATGAAAAGTTGAAACTGACCGCGATCTTTATAACCTTACAACAAAGATATTAAATGTTCACCGAAAAGGCGTTTAAAGTCCTGATCTCGAATATGTCTAACCAAAAATAAAATTATCTGCTTTCACACCCGCGATTTTTATAATCTTACTTTTCAACCCCACAACTATCACTAGTATAACCGCGATCTTTTTTCGAAACTCACAGCTGTCACTCTTACTTATGCATCCTGAAGAAAAATCTTCGACGGTCACATCAACGAACACAGTCTCGCATATCACCAGAAAATTTCTAGTTATAACTAGTGTCACTAGACAGCAAACGCTAAACGTCAAAAAATGTGTGCGAAAAGTGCCACCTTTTTTTGATGATTTGGAAGGATGAAATATTAATATTTCCAATATGCGTTAGGCTACAGGGTTCTAAATAGTCATGATCGAAAGAAAAAAAAAGAAAAAAATACGTGAACTAGCAACATCTTTTAAAGTGTTGTAATTAATTAAATATCGCTGAAACAATTTTCGAAAACCGTTCGAAACCGCTCTGCTTGCTGTAAAGACTCTAGTAGCGACTCGTCTTCGCCATCTTATAATATACGTAAATGTACTTGTCTCGAGTCGCTACCGCGACTCTAGATGTACTCAAAAAATAAACACTGTAATCATCCATGTTTTTTTTTCTTTATTTAGTTTTCTGCTCGATTTTCGTCACACACAACTGAATTTTTGGCTTTTGTCACTATAATTTTTTCTCATAACCGTCACTATAATTTTTTTTCAACCTCATAACCATCACTATTAACCTTAACCCTGATGACTCTAAACATCAACTTTCACACCCGCGATCTTTATAAAATCATTTAATCTTATGACTACCCGCGATCTTTATAACCTCATTTTTCTTACGACTATCACCATTAATCCGCGGCCGCGATCTTTATAACCTTTTTCATTTCAACAGCTGTCACTGTTATTATTAAAAAAGATATGAAACGGTCGGCGGTCACATCGACGAACACACTGTTACATATCACCAGAATATTTCTAGTTACAACTAGTGTCACTAGACAGCGACCGCGAAACGTCAGAAAATGTGTGCGAAAAACGCCACCCATTTTTCATGGCACGGAAAAATAAAATATTAATATTTACAATATGCGTTGGGCTACAGAGTTCTAAATAGTCACGATCGAAAGAAAAAAAAAAAAAAAAATACGTGAACCAGCAACATCTTTCAAAACGCTATAATTAATCAATTATCGCCGAAACAATTTTCGGAGATTTTAAAAAACCATTCGATCCAACTCTGCTTGCTGTAAAGAGTCTAGTAGCGAAACACGTCTTTGTTTTTATAGTATTTTAAATGTACTTGTCTCGAGTCGCTACCGCGACTCTAGATATGATGGTTTAAACACTAATTTTTTACCTATTCAGCAACATACATTTTCTCATATCGCTGTCTCTCTCGCTCAGCGACGCGAAAAGAGAGGGAGTAGTCCCTTTCAGCGGACTGGGCGAAAGTAGACGGGACAAGTGTCACGTTTCGCGCAAAGGACGTATGTCCACAAGTAAACACGCGCTTCTTACGTCTTTTTGATTGTAAGAGACAGGAAAGAACCGAAACACTCGTTTTTAAAACACTAAATAATCATATCTCGGGATTGGGTGGACGGATCGACTTGCAACAAAGACCAATATAAAGAATAAAATCGACAAAAATTCGTTCTAAAAAATCAGATTTTTAACCCATCCCGTTTTTTCGTGAGAACGGTTTGAAAAAATTAAAATGCCCAAAAACCGTCATATTCGAGTATGTAAGGGTGCGGAAGGGCTCGCGCAAGCTATTTTCTTTTAATACTTGTGGCGTCGAGCCGCTACCGCGTCTCTTGATAACAGGTTACATAGGTGGTAAAAATCATTAAAATAAAAAAAAAACAAACAATCATTAGGCCAGTTCCCAAAGCCGAAAAATGTACGGAATAAACTATAATTTATACTACGCGAATTATTTGGTGAATAAGACCATTTTCACTTGAATTTGAAGCATTAAATTTTGTGACCTTGATTTCGGAGCGGAAGGCGTTGGAAACGTCAGAAATAGGTACATATATCAGGGTCAGGAATAGGAACTATAAAATTACGATGAAAATTAAAAAAAGTTGATTCCCTAACTGTATTTGATCCGAAGATATAATGAATCAAAGATTGACCTAAAGTGCTGGAAAAATATTGAAAAATACCATTTTTTAACCTTTTTTGCGATATCTCCGAAACTATCCGGAAATCCAACAAGACCATCTTTATTTACTTTTACTTTTTTTTTATTTATTATTATTATTATTAAATTATATTAAATTTAAATTATAAAATTATAAAATATTTTATATTTTATATAAATATATAATAAATAAAAAAAATAAATAAAAAATATAAAAAAATTATAAAAATAAAAAGTAAAATGAAAATATAAAAAAATAAAAATAAACAAATAATAATAATTATTATTATTATTATTATTAAAAAATTACTTTTTTGTTTCCTATGAAATTTGGAAAAGAATGGAAAAAAAATTAAGTCCCTACGCTAATTTTTTTCGGAGATATGGAGAATCAAAGTTGACCAAAAATGATTTTTTTCATATTTCGCGCTGTAATTTTTTTTTAACGAATAAGATGGGTAAAAATATACAAATTTCGGAACAACTAATAAAATTATAGTATATTCGAAAGTAGGGATTTTTGCAGAGAAGAGTACCATTTATTTTTTTTAAATTGCGATACAATTATATCTAAAAATCGTGAATTGTTGGTCTTTGTTACACTGTTAAAAAATATATAAAATTTACAATACTTTTACAATACAATGGTAAATGAAATTTACAAACCGGGTGTATGAAATGAAAATTATTGCATTCGTATGCCAAAATTGAAATATGAACATAAATTTTGGTTACTGAAGTGGAATTTCAGATGCATAACATTGAATATTCATATGAAATCTGAAAATTTTGTGGACATGCATTGAAATAAATCATATGTTTGATTGATAATTAATATAAATGTATATGAATTCATCTACTATTAACAATGTATTAAAATTACAGTATGATCTTCACTTTTCTTGACAGTTGACTGAAAAATAAGATATACATGAATGTTAAAAATACGATACATGTTATTTCCCATCATAACTCTACCTCTTAAAAATACGGTACAAAAATGGGAATGAAAATTAATATACCCTGTAGTATAAAACAAAATCCGTGTATTAAAATTCATTTGCCTATGTATTAATTATAAGAATCTCAATATTAAAATTAATACACAAGTGTAGGAAATTCGTAACGCTCTGTGGGCACCGTGCTTCGCGCTCTGGCCACCGTATGGCGCAGAGCATCGACTTTCTCATAGGAGGCACGTGCTTCGGACGATGATATATACAAGTCGCTCGAATCTAAGAAAATTGTGTAAAACATGAAAATGGTAAACACCAAATTTAACACAAGATGTTGAGATTATAATAAAAATTTTTACGGTGATAATTGCTCGACTTGATTGCCACGGCATCAAGTAGTGATAAGTCACTCTAATTAATTTCTTGAGATGTCTGCATGATTTCGACCTTCAACTTTAAAAAATCGAACACAATAGTACATGAATTAATATATTCCCCGTAAAAACTCATAATAGCTGAATTTATTTAATATTCATTCGTATATTAATATTCAAAAAGGATCACCAAATTTGATGATACATTTCTAGAAATATCGTAGACATATGTAATGCGAAAACGTTATACGGTGCCTGAAATTTAGTAATCTTGAATCTGAAAATTACTATGCTGGTAACATGAACTTTAATATACCTGTATAGTAATATTAGTTGATGTTTAGTGTTTTTAATATGCACAAAGTCAACATTTCTTACATGTATATGATTTTTCAAATACACAAGTATATTAGTTTTACTAAACAGTGCTCGTTTCATTAAAATACCGCGTCTCTCAATTTTTCTCAGCGTATCTGAATTTTCATGTACGGTATCCGCGTAAAAACTTCCTATACATGTGTATTAATTTTCATACGGAAATTTTTTACAGTGTAGTATTAAGTTCAGGTGAGTATGTGACTATTTACAAATGAAAACAGCGGCTTCTGTTCGAATTTTATTTCACTACACACCCAAATACACATGAAAAGACACAGGAGTAACAAAAACCAGCAATTCACGGTTTTTACATAAGATTATAACATATAATTGAATTATTAATAAAAAAAAATAAATAAATGGTACTGTAATGTACTGACAGGTATTATTATTATTGTAACGCTGTTTGTACAAGAACATACCAGCGACAACGAAGAAGACTCACTCTTGCCCGAGACTCGACGAGAGTCGCATGTATTCGTTTATTTCCTTACCTTAAATACATATAACTACACAGTAAGGTGCTACGTATTATTCCCCCCCCCCCTTCATATACTACAACTGGCGACGAGGATGGGATAGTAAACGGAAAAAGTTCGGTGAGAGGTGAAGGACTCAAATGTGCAGTGTATACGGTCAGTAATATCGCGGGCAAGTAAATGGGTGATGATAAGAGGACAGTAACGGTAGGTTGGGTGTACAGTTTGCGAAAGAACGAAGTGATAAAAGAATTAGAGGACCGTAACATCGAAGTCGACGCGGACGCAAAATTGGACGATCTGCGGAGGTTACTAGCGAACGTGTTAAGAGGTGATAAGAGTGAGCCGATTGAAGGTGCAACGGAGTCTGAGGACGTAGAAAGGATAGGGGAGAACGTTGGGAGGAAAATTGATACCGCGTTAGCACTCGAGAGCGGAAGTAACGAAGAGGTGCGCGAAATGGCGTCTGATTCGCCAAAGCTCGAGTTTTGCTTAGAGAAGGACGACTGAGAAACGTTTGTAGATCGCCTAGAAATTTTTTTCATAGCAAAAGATGTTAAGAACGAGGTCAAAGCGGCAACAATGCTCACTAAATTCGACGAAGATGCATTCAAGCTCGTCAGAAATTTATGTGCTCCAAATAAACCGCTGGAAAAAACGTACGACGAACTCAAACAAATTATGGGAGATCACATAAGTCCACCACCGTCGGAAGTCATGGAAAGGTGTAATTTCAATCAGGCTAAACAGAGCCAAACGGAATCGGTCGCGGAATTCGCGGCGAGACTAAAAGAACTGGCTTTACACTGTAGGTTCCAAGATTTGCCGACAGCGTTAAGAGACCAATTCGTATGTGGAATTTCAAATTACGATACAAAAGTGGATCTTTTCAAGAAAACAGGCCTAACGTTCGACGAGGCATTTAAAGAAGCGGCAGCAAGGGAAAGTGCTATAAAAAATGCTTCGAATTCAATAAACTCGTTGGAAAAAAAACCGCGCAGCAAGAAGTATTAGCCTTGAAGTCGACATCGTATTCCTATTCGCAAGAAGGGAAACAGCAAAGGAAACAAAATTCAGTCACAAATAATCAACACATTCCAAGGAATACGAGACCACAACAAGTAGCACACCGAGAGAGTAAAGCAAGCGACTTAGTGTGTTATTGTTGTGGATTACCGAATCACCGAGCATGGCAGTGTAGTCAGCGTTTCAATCACTGTGCGAGCTGTAATAGAAGAGGACACCTCGAAGCCATGTGTCGGCAAAAGAAATCAACAATCAACTCACCAAGGCCGTCGACAGTGAATTTTCTCGAAGAGGGAACTGATCACGCTGAGACTACAAATACAAGTAACGACGCGAGTGAATATTATAGAAATAATGATTTCTACGCGTTAGATATAGCTATCGCGGATAATCGGGTTTTGAATTACAGATCGAGAAGACCAAATATCGTGGCCGAACCAATGTTCATAAATGCGACAGTAAACGGAGTCGGTTTAGAAATGGAAATCGATACAGGAACATATGTAAGTGTCTTATCAGAACAAACTAAGAATAGATTATTAAAGAATTTAACGGTCATAAAAACCGAAGATTTTTTGCGGGGTTATGATGGAAACATCTTATTCCCGATTGGAGTTCTGCAAAATTTAACCGTATCAATTTCCAATAAAACGGCTAATCTTTATTGTTTTGTCATGCCAGGTACAGGGCCGACGCTCATAGGGCGGCAGTGGTTGGCAACGTTTGGTATGTGGCCACTGACGTTACGCGATGTAGACAAAATGCAGAAGTTAAATTTAACCAATATCCGGGAACAATTGGTCAAGGAATTTCCGTTACTTTTTGGACCGACTCCGGGTGTATTTAACAAGGGAAAACTTAAAATTTATCTGAAAGAAAATGTACGTCCGGTCGCATTGAAGGCCCGGCATGTGTCATATGCGATGAAAAAATTAATTGAGAACGAAATTAATCGATTAGTGGAACAGGGGCACTTAGAATCGGTAGACGTAAGCCTACCTACTAAGTAAATAGGGCCACGCCTATCGTGCCAGTAATCAAGAGTAATGGAGCAATACGTATCTGCGGGGATTTCAAGCTCATGCTAAATCCGCACATAATTATAGACAAAAGTCCATTGCCGCACATTAACGACATTTTTGCGACGCTGCAGGGGGGTAAAAAATTTTCACAGTTGGACCTCACTCACGCATACATGCAGGTCCAAGTAGACGAAAGCTGCGCGGAATTGCTGACGATTACTACGCACTTAGGGTTATTTAGGTATAAGAAAATGGTAGAAGGCGTGGCATCGTGTCCGGGTGATTTCCAGAAAAAAATTGATTATTGTATCAGAGCAATTCCTGGAGCTTGTGCGTACCTAGATAATATTTACGTTACAGGCAAGACGGATGATGAACATTTAACCAACTTGAAACGAGTCTGCCAGCAATTAGAAGCGTGTAACTTACGTGTAAACAAAAATAAATGTGAATTTATGAAAGACCAAATAGAGGTTCTTGGATTTGTAATCGACAAGGACGGTCTGCACAAAGCGAAATCCAAAATAAAAGCGATGATTGAAGCCCCACGGCCGCAAAACAATAAGCAATTAACGTCATTCCTGGGCCTCATAAATTTTTACGCCCGTTTTCTGGAAAATCGCTCGGACAAACCAAAACCGCTTTATGAATGTGCTAATAGCAGTAAAGATGACGAATTTGTATGGACGAATGGTTGCGAGGATGCGTTCGTATGGGTAAAAAAAGAATTAGTTTCGCCTCGAGTACTGGCTCATTACGACCCGAACGAGGATCTTGTATTGGCGTGCGACGCATCGGCGTATGGTTTGTCGGCAGTATTATCACATCGCTACAAGGACGGCACGGAACGACCAATTGTATACGCATCTAAAAAGATTCCAAAAAAAGAGATGAACCGAGCAATAATAGACAAAGAAGCCGGAGCAATCGTATCCGGATTTAAACGTTTTTATGATTTCATTTATGGGCGCGAAATAATACTGCGTACAGACCATAAGCCTCTGCAATTTATTATAGGGCCAAACTCGGGCATTCCGCTGACAGTGGCTAGCCGATTGCAACGTTGGGCTTACTACTTATCGGGGTTCAAGTACAAAATCGAGCATATCAAATTCGAAGCAAACGGCAACTGCGACGCGCTCTCCAGACTACCGGTCGAAGACGAGCTCGATATTTTCGATACGGATTTTACACCAATTCATTATATTACAGAGGGGGTAAACGTACTAGACTGGCGGGGGATTGGGGTTGAAACAAAAAAAGATGCGGTATTAAAGGAAATCGCAAAACTTACTGTAGTCGGATGGCCATCTAACGATAAGCATTTACCCGAGGAGATTAAGAAATATTTTTCGAAAAGATGGGAATTATCAGTAGACGGGGGATGTATATTATGGGGGTATAGAGTCATAGTGCCTAAATCGTTGCAACCCGCTGTACTCAAAGAGCTGCATCTTTCCCACCTAGGAACAGTGAAAATAAAAATGTTGGCGCGCTCATACGTATGATGGCCGGGCATAGATCAAGACATTGAAGATTTGGTTCGAGAATGTAGGATTTGCCTGGAAGAACGAAAAAAACCACCTCACACAACACTAACCCCTTGGCCTTGGCCCGATAGAGTGTGGGGCCGTATCCATTGTGATTTTCTGGGACCGTTGTTGGGACACATGTTCCTGGTAATCGTCGATGCACACTCGAAATGGCCCAAAGTTATAGACTTCAAACAGAATACGAAAGCAGATAAGCTAGTAGACGAGTTTAAGACATTATTCGCGCGGTTCGGCTTAGCTAAGCACGTGGTTACGGACAACGGTACCCAGTTCACAAGCGCTAAATTCAAAGAATTCTTATTAAAGTTAGGAGTTAAGCAAAGTTTCTCTCCTCCTTACCATCCCGCAACGAACGGGGCAGCGGAGAACTTTGTAGGAATTTTCAAAGACAAAATTATCAAAATTGTGCGGGGAGGAGAGACGTTAGAAAACGCGATTAACATATTTTTGTCTGATTACCGGAGCATACCGCATTGTACAACGAATAGAAGCCCGGCCTACCTTATGTATAAGCGAGAATTACGAACACGTTTTGACTTGTTACGACCAAGCCCAGAAAATGCAGTGTACGACAAACAACATGAGCAAATTGTTCATCGACGGGGTTCACGCAGGGCGGTAATCGAAGAAGGTGACGAGGTTATGGTAGATGACTACGGAGTAGAAGGCAAGAAGAGAGTTTTAGGACAGGTCCTGGAGAAAGTATCGCCATCGACATTCAGAGTGCAGGTAGCGCAGGATAAGATTTGTAAACGCCATACAGATCAAATGATCGAGGTTGGCTCTAAAGGGGCGTTGCGGCGTTCCGAGCGAATTAAAAAAAAAAAAGAAAGGGAAAAGTTGTAATGTACTGACAGGTATTATTATTATTGTAACGCTGTTTGTACAGGAACATACCAGCGACAACGAAGAAGACTCACTCTTGTCCGAGACTCGACGAGAGTCGCATGTATTCGTTTATTTCCTTACCTTAAATACATATAACTACACAGTAAGGTGCTAAGTATTATTCCCCCCCCCCTTCATATACTACAGGTACGTTTCTCTGTAAAAATCCACACTTTCAAATATATTTAAATTTTATTACTGGTTTTTCATTTCATTAATTTAAGCCATCCTATTTGTGAAAAAAAATTACAGCACGAAATATGAAAAAAAAATCATTTTTGGTCCAACTTTGATTCTCCGTATCTCCGAAAAAAATTAGCGTAGGGACTTAATTTTTTCCCCCATTCTTTTCCAAATTTCATAGGAAACAAAAAAGTAATTAATAGGCTTGTTGGATTTCCTGATAGTTTCGGAGATATTGCACAAAACTTTATAAAGTGGTATTTTTCAGTGTTTTTCCAACATTTTAGGTCAATTTTGATTGATCATATCTCCGGATCAAATGAAGGTAGAGGATCAACTTTTTTTTTGTTTCCATAGTAATTTTATAGGGAATAAAAAAGCCCTTATGATTATGTCAGATTTTATGATAGTTTCGGAGATAACGCGCAAAACGTACAAATATATGCCTGTTTGGGATTTTCCTAATGCTTTCCGCTCCGAATTCAAGGCCACAAAATTGAATACTTCAAATTCAAGTCAAAATCAAGTCAAAATATTTACTCAATAATTCGCATAGTATAAATTCATTTTTATGATTTTGCTCTGTATTTTCAAGCTCGTATGGTCAAGTGGCAGTTTAAAAACAAGCTCCGACTGCCATTTCAGTAGAGAAGAGAAAAATGAGCATTATAGAAAAAAAGTCCTCCAAAGCGATAGACCGACTGTGCGCCTTTCGCTGTCAGTTTTGTGATTTGATACTAAAGCGCATTTCAAATGATTGCTATTGGCTTCATTACGATATTATGCCATTTTTATGCAGTATTGATTCCAAGGGAATTCAGACTGGTTTGTTTTTTATTGTTTTTTTTTACACGTAGCTCAATTGTATTTCCAGACAAATCGGGACATCTGCGTTTTCATAAAAATCTACCAAATTTGGAAATGGGTCGCGTGAAGGACAGTTCAGTACCCGGGTTGGCTTCTTTGCCCGGTCCAAATGGATTCCTTACGGTGGGGGATAACTTTTTAGAGAATCGGAGAAAAATCGATGGTGCTGAAAACCTTTGGCGAATCGGCAACAACCTTTACGATCTCAAAAACTTTATCAAATCACATCCAGGCGGTTCGGAATGGATTACATTGACCAAAGGAACTGATATTACGGAACTTTTTCAGGTAAACTCGCATTTAAGGGCGGGGTAATGTTAATTTGTGCAAAAAAAGGCACATTTTTGTGAATTTTTTTTGACGACACAGTTAAAATCTATTTATTAAAACCAATGGTACATTAAAGTATAACATTCGATGAATATTGTGTAAAATTTTCATGAAGAAATATTAAAAAATATGGCAATGGCAGCAATTATTCGGAAGCGTCTCGGAAAAAAGTAGAATTACGGTGCCCCGCATAACTCGGTGCTGGATCATCTGAAATAAAAAAATCAAAGTTCTTTCGTTAGATAATCACTTTCCCGAGGTAACGCTGGGAGGGTTTTTCGAAATTTCAATTTTTCACTTTTTGGGAACACTTTGAAGTGACAAACGCGATTTTTGCGAAAAAAATCGGCTAATTTGTTATTGTAAAATAAAAAATATTAACAAATTTTTTAAAAACTCTCCAGCGTTACCTCGTAAATTATGTACAGAAATAGTATTCAACGTTTCAAAAGGATCGGTGCAGTAGTTTTGAAGTTATGAGGGGCACCAACTTTGAAAACGTGAGTTGTGGGAAAAACGCGGCAGGTGTTTTCTGATGCGCTGAGTCATGTATGAGGCGCGGTTGTTTAAACCGCTGTATCTTCGTTAGTTTTGCTCCGATCCATCTCAAATTTTCACATAATATTCTTGAAAGGTTCTCCATTCAGAAAATCAAATAAAAAAATGCAAAAAAAGTTTAAAAACGTTACCCAGCCATTAAACACTTTTTAACTCATACGCCATTGTATAATGTGATTTTCCTATTTTATGATTTTTTTTTGTTCAACGCAAAAGAATTAGCGTAGAAATCTTTCAAACCCAAGTTTAAATAATATTAAAAATAAAGATATTGTTCACAAAAGTTGCTGAATCCTCGAATTTCGATGTATTATTTTAGCCAAATGACGAGAAACAAAAAATGAATAAAATGAAAACTAACGAAAAAAAAGAAAAAAAACAAATATCTTGTAATTAGTAATTGGTTTTTGATTGAATTTACTTCTGATTTTAATTCAATCGTATCCTTATTATTTTACATAGTCTCATCACTTGACAAACAAAGCAGAAAAGTTGTTACCCAAGTTCTTCGTCAGAGAAGCAAAAACTAAGAGGACCGTACCATGGACTTTTGAGAAAGATAGTTTTTACTTCAAGTTTAAACAACGGGCTGTAGAGGCATTGAAAGATGTTGATTATCACAGGCCTTCGTTCCAAACGAATCTAAGTTCTGATTGTTTGTTTTCAATGACCCTCCTTACATGCATCTTGGCTGCCAAAATGGAAGTATGGAGTTTGATCTTTATTGCAGGTATCAAATGTTATATAAGCTATAATTAATTAATGAATTAATATATGAATTAATTAATGCATCGATTAATAATGAATTAATGCAATTACGAGGAATGCAGCTCAATTGATAACAAACGTTATACTCATTCCCGTTATTGAAACGTCTTCAAATAAAAGAATTGAATCTATGAAATTGAATAAAAAATCGACCGTAATAAATATTTATTTTAATGTTTTTATCAAAAAAAAAAAAAAAAACTATTGAGCTTCATTCAGGATAAAGGATATCAACTAAAAAATAATAAAAAAATTACGTAGGCTTCTCATGAGTTTTCCAATGAACCTCACCGGTTTAAATGTTATTAACTAAATAATTATATAATATATTAATAAATGTAACACTTTTTTTTTTGGCAATTTATTTCAGGCATTTTGATGACCTTTACGATGATATGCGGCCACAATTATTTGCACATGCGAGACAATATTCGGATGTATTATTTTGATATCTGTTTCATGTCTTCCCGAGAATGGCGAATTAGTCATGTTATCAGTCATCACATGTATCCGAATACCCTCTGGGATGTTGAGATATTGTCGTTCATTCCGTTTTTCCAATGGTCTCCCCATGCCGATAAATCATTTATACCACGATATCTCAGTGTTTTTTATGCACCTGCCATTTATGCATTAAGTTTTTATGTTCGAGGCGTGCAAAGGTAATTATTTATTTTTTTAATGACCAGTATGTAAAATATAAAAATCTTACATTATTTTCTGTATGATATAAGAGGTCGTTATGAAAATGAATCGAATGAAAATGGTACGAGTTTTGAAAAAAAAAATTGGTTTTCAAACAAAAATGAAAAAAAAAAAAAAAACAAAAACATGGAAATGAATTCCAAAATTTTTTTGGTATTTTTTTTCATGAAACTACCATAAAAGTAAAAAAAAATCATCTCTCATCTGTCATCTCGCCTATGTTTTTGAAAAAGCCAGGAGACTTTACAAATTTTTTATGGCGAATTTTGAAAATATCAAGAATTTTTGATAAGTTGAGTTGAAAATTCACAACTTTTTCTATTATAAAATCTTCTAGTAGGTGCTAATAAAATAACGAGTTTTTGAAAAAATAAAAAATGGTCGGGGTCACAGACTGACCGGATTGGCGTGGAATGTATACAATTGAATACAAATCAAGATATTTCATTATGCATCAATTCTACAGTCACTTTAGAATTGCATTAAACTGTCTGCAATTTTTTTCATGGGATTATAAAAAAAAAAAATCGGAAACGAGATTACTCTTGTAAAGCTTAGAATTACAAAAAGTGTTCATGAAAAAAAAAACTGTAAAAATTCTGTTTCGTATTCCATAATGTATACAACAAGTGTGCCAAGTTCCTCATTTTTCTCATCGAAACATTATGCTTAAAAGAAAAAGTATAAGTAACAGGCGTCGTATTCGAAACGCGTAACGAGTTCTTTTTCGTCTAGTTCTAAAAATAATTTATCATCCATCGCCTTTATTCTTTCATGTATCATCAATGACAGACAGAGGATTTTGGCACCATTTACATTTACCATTTAGTATTATTTATGAGCCAAATCGTTTAGATTCAAAAAAATATCAATAACATTTATTATTATTGTTGCCAGAGTCTTCGATATTTAGTGCTCTACGTATATACACATCTTATCTTACATTAGATCTTGGAGATAAACAGGATCATTATACGATCGCTCAAATACCGTAGTTCATTATTGAAAAATTGTATTCATTCATTGTTGTTTTCTTCGACGAGAATCACTTATTGCGGTATATGCAATACGAGCACTTGTAAAAACCACGTTAGCTTTACATAAAATCAATACTAAGAAAAATACATTTTTTACTCTAACGTATCAGCGAATCCCAAAAAAGTCCCATTTGGGACTCGGGGCTTCGACAAAAGTTACCCCAAATGGAGTCTCAAATGGGACTTTTTGCCCCTCGCTCGGTGTGAACCGGACGTGACGTCATGAGTCCCAAACTGGGACTCGGAGTCGTAAATAGGGACTTTTTCTTAAGAGTGAAATCTCAAAAAAAAGTCCCTATTTGGGACTCCGAGGGCCAATTTGGGACTTTCTTTGGTTCTCGCTCCGGCCACAGCGTGGCGCGGAATCGAGCGTTTTCGCGAGCACGCATCATCCGCCGCGTGGGTATATATTGCCGGAGCCGTAACACTGAGTGACCGTCTGAAAAGACAGTCTCGTACAGGATACGAATAGGTATACACATAGCGAATCGCTTATTCCGGTTGCTTCGCTCGAAAAAGTCCCAAATTGGGGCTCAGAGTCCCAAATAGGAATTTTTTTGAGTTATCACCCCTAAAAAAAGTCTCTATTTGGGACTCTGAGTCCCAGTTTGGGACTCATGTCGTCAGGTCCGGTTCACACCGAGCGAGGGGAAAAGTCCCATTTGGGACTCCAATTGGAGTCACTTTCGTCGACTTAAGTCCGAGTTCCAAATGGAACTTTTTTTTGGGACTTATTTTAGGGACTCGCTGATCCGTTAGGGTATCAATGCAGAGGTTATAAAACATTTCACGCGCGTGCTTTTCTAACATCATGATAACAGTGCAACTATCGTCATCTTGGTACGAAACTACCTATATCTTTGGCCTATAACTACGAAATGCAATAAAGTGAAAAAACATAGAAGTTCGATCACGAACTCGATATGTTGTACTGAATCAGCATCCAGATTCGAAAAACAGTGTATTCCGAATTTACAATTTCAACTCCTTGGGGGCACGTTTTTAAGTTTTCTTGGGGTTCTTAAACTTTGCACCCTAATACATAGTAATAGTACACGTAGGGAAAAAATCATTCGATCAACCACATATCTCGTTACGGGGTGTCAATGATATTATATAATCATCACAATATTATAAAGTATTAAGCCAATACGTTAGTTTTTTATCAAACTGTAAATTCATTCTTACCGAAAACATTGCGGTTGAATCAACGAAATCTTCCAATAACATCAAATGCTATATTGAATCGACGAATTTTTTTTTTCTCCGTGTATAATTTAAATTAATCAAAAGTTCGCTTTTCAAGCCGACACATGACTTCTAGGCTCTACAATTAACGAAAACGTCATAAAATTTTTACCCTCACCACCGCGAATCGCTTTATTTCGAGATAATATAGACTCGGCGAGCGCTCGGGACAGCAAACGACAGAGCTGCAAATGTACTTGTCCCGAGACTTTACCGAGTCTTTTGATAGAGGTTAAAAAAGAGCCAATGTTTACAATAGTAGGTTGTCATCTCTTAAACATGTCTCTTTTTTGTTAACAGATACAGTTACATCGTATCAAAAACGACGAAAATGGAATTTAGGGATTTCGTACCATTTATCATTCCATTTATGATGTTTTTTTTCGGTTCGTCTTTGACAAGAGTGATACAAGTGTGGTTAATGATTATCGCTGTGAGTAGTACCGCATTCATGCTTATTGGTTTGAACGCGGCTCATCATCATCCGGATATTTTCCATGATGGAGACATTTACCGGTAATAAATTCATAAACAATTTATTTAATTTTTTTTTTTTTTATTGTTCCATATATTATATATATTCTATCTAATAATATATTCTAAATTCGGTCTTTTTTCGCTAAAAACGGAATAACTATGTGAAAAAAAATGGTTCAAAATTTTTTAAAAAACAAAACTGAAGCTAGAGCTACCCTTTTTGAGATTTTGGTTGGAGGAATTCGCTTAAAAAATTTCTTCTGAAAACGCGGTCCAACAGTAGAGGTAAAATAAAATGGCAAAAAACGTTCATGTTTAAAATAACGTAGTGGATGTAAAAAATGTCATAGAGAATTTCCAAAAAAAAGTGAAATGAAGCGGAATTCCTCCCCTTTCAAATGCCGATCACTAAATTCCATTATGTATACTGCTGGCGAAATGGCGTCAAAATTGACTCCGACACATTTTCGTAATTTTGCCCGGAAACTTTTTGTCGGTAGTTTATGTACATGCATAACTTTTTATGAAGATATACGATTTGAATGCATCTTTTTTTGGTTTAAAGGAGGAACGCTCGAAATGGTCCCATACTAATTTCGCGATTATCTAATGATAACTTCAATATTTTTAGAAAAGTTTATGTCAAGTCAAAATTAAATTTTTTTTTTTTCAATCAATGGAAAACAATGCGGATATCGAAAAGTTTATTTTATCGAGTATTACATCATTTTTTCTGAGATTAAATATATTAAAAAAATATTCTGAATACAAAACAACAGAAAATCAAAAAATAAAAATCTTTTTTTTTAAATCGACTTTAAAAAAGCCCTAAAAAGCAAAAAAAATGATTTTAAAAACCAATACTGCGGAATTATCGTTATATAAAATAAAATTTGAAATCGGTGGCAAACAAATTCGAAATTATATAAACTAAAACTGTTAAATACAAACTTTTACACATACGAATTGACGATGCGAGATAGATGCTTAATTTCTACGGCACTGACTTCAATTTTTTAAATATTTTTATTTATTTTTATTTTTATTGGGGCTTGTAACCAATCGCCCCCGCGATTGTTACTTCCACGGCCCAGGGTCCTTCCCTCTTAGCCTCTCCACTCTCTCCAACTATTCCTCTACTTTTCCTTCCCTCCATTCTCCTACATGTGCGGCTGCAGCCGACTCATTATCGCACTGTATCGTATTTACCGAGGGCGAAGGGAAACTGCAGAAAACCTTGCCGATACAGCCGGTGCCCGACTAATCTCCGCGGGTGGCAATGCGAGCACGCTTAAGCACGGCCACCAGAGGCGCTCAGGCAGGGCACCATCTCAGCTGTAATGCAATGAGAGCCAGCCAGTGCACGGCTAGAGATTCGGCGTTTTGGGGCGGACCGATTTGGGTCGGTGAGGCAGACAGACGTGTCTGCTGAGCTTCCTCAGAAATAAAAGTATATATTCCGATCTCATAATAAAGTTTGAAAAGTGATACCAAAAGTTATAAATACAAAAATGATAAAAATAAAAATATAATATTAACAATAAACATTAAAAATGAAGAAAAAGAAAAAAAAACAACTAAAGATAATAAAAAATTAGATTAATAATTTAAATCCTCATAAATTGACGACCGGCCAGTCCCACAGATGGGTTGGAAGGTGTCAAACAAATCACAATAAAATAAATAAATAAATAAATAAATAAATGTATAATTAAACAAAGAAACATTTAAATAAAATAAAAATTTTATGAAATTCAACCGACATAACGCAGTACATTGACGAAAGTTATCAACTTGTGTCCCACTTCTCTGAAATAGAGACATAAAGACACAAGTGATAGAGAAAGGAAAGAAAGAAAAAATATCGTAAATATTGACATAGCGAACGAATGTAGGAAACAACAAAGATGTGACTTAGAAGCCTAGGTGTGCTTAGTGGTCTTGCTGAATCACCTATCTCTGTTTGTTTCCCCTACTATTCAACAACGCCAAATCAATAGTGAATAAATACAAAATAAAATAAAACAACAGTTTAATAAAATATAATTTACAATAAAAGGCTCTCTCACCGACCTTATAAATAACGATTCTAGTCTCACTAACGAAAGACGGGGGACTAGCAAAATAATATACAGAATACAGAACTTATGCTGCATCGAGTATTGGCCGAGATGTGTGGCTAGGTTGGATTGCCCCTGACCAATAGTGGGCCCAACCAATACTAATAAAGAAGAAGAAGTGCACGACTAGAGCCACCATCCGCGCACGATGAGAATCGTGCACGGAAGGCCTCCAAAGCCGTACACACCGATTGCTCATGCATCACAGAGAGGTGTTTGGTCATGGATTTATGAAGGTGGAATCCGAACCATCCGCAATTTTTTTAATATATAACAATAATTCCGCAGTATTAGTTTTTAAAATACTTTTTTTCACTTTTTAGGGCTTTTTGAAGGCGGTTTAAAAAAAAAAAGCTTTTTTTGTAGGAAATTTCATGCCCTACAAAATTGGTCCTATGTAGCTTTGGTATATCTCCAACCGTTTTGCGGCGCTATGCGCGATAAAAGAATGCATACGCCTCTAATTTTAATAATTAATAACTCATCGGGAGGGAGCCCGATCAAAAAACATTAGAAGACTTTTTGACTCGGGATTCGGTCCTGAACCAAGTTTATATTTATGACCATAGGACGTGGGCCACTCTATATAAATAAATCACAATAAAAAGTCATAGCGAGATTACGTTTTTAGAAAATTACAATTATTTTGTTATATTGATACAAAAACATACGTCAATTTAATTAATTTTTTATTTATTTGCAGAGATAATCTTGACTGGGGTCTTTTTGAATTGGATACAGTACGAGGCAGAAGAATAATCGATGACATAGAGATTCTCTCTTTAACAAATTTTGGAATGCACACTCTTCATCATTTGTTGCCTACTGTAGACAACAAGTACTTACCCCTTTGCAGAGAAGCATTGAACAAAACATGCGAAGAATTCGGAATAAACAACGATATATTTAGTTCATGGGAATTATTTAAGGGCCAGTTTAAACAACTTTCCCGCGTAGAGGGAAAGCCAAATTTTCGATAAAGCAAACAGTTTTTCGAATTATTTTTCCCTAAATAGAAATAGATTACGCTTTATCAAAGCTCTAATTATTTTTCATATCGAAAATTCTTCTCTCGCCAGTTTCCGTAACGTTGTTATTAATTTTTCAAATCTTTGTATGCAAAATTGGAATTTAAAATAAAATTAAAATTGTATCAGAATTTTTTTTTTCAAATCTTCCCGCGTATCTCCCCCTTTCGAATTTTTACGTACTCATCACGCACGCATGACTTTAACTCTACTTCACTAATTTCCATATTCCTGTTGGACCCCCCAAGAGTATTGTCCTCAGCCACTCTCTGCTAATGCACTACTGTATCGCATTTACACGAGGGCCGGTCACCCACCTAAGTTCTGACTTCACCCGAGAAGCTGCTTGACCTGGAAGATCGCCAAAGCCGCACACCGATCGCGTGCTCATCGCTATCGTTCAACAATGAGCGGACTATTCAAGGAGACTAGAGAGAAGGAGTGAACACACCGTACTTAAGAAGTGTTCCCAAAAATTGGTAGAAAATGAGAGGCGCTGCGATTGCAAAGTACAAGGTCAGTTTCACGTCGCTGAGGATTATTATTACTATATGTATTAGTACTTTCGGTCACGAACGCTCCAGTGGCAAAACCAGAAACTATAGCATCAACGTGTTTTGGGCACACTGGAACTACAAATTGGCCTATGCTGTGTTCACTCCTTCTCTCTAGTCTCCCTGGGACTATTTATCAGATTAAAGAGCGTAGAATTACTGATAGGATAATTACCAAACAATAGTCAAAAGTATATTCTCAAAATTTCGTCTTATATTTATCGATATAAAATTTAAACTACTTTGAAAAGATTGAACAACACTTGCGATTTCGATAGCTCTCTCAGCGCCCTTTTAGTCAAATTCTCAATTTAAATTTTCTCTTATTTGTCGATCTGAATTCAAACTGCGATCAAAAAGATTCAAAAAGCCCGCGCAAGGAAAGCACTCTCAAGGCCCTCTTCTGTGAGATTCTCAGAACACAACGCAGGTACCTTTCGCGGAATTTCCTCTCAACAGTGTCAACACCGCAATTATCGCGATATGAGCAATTTTGGCAGATATTCGCGGGATACGTCGCGGACGACAAACTGTATCGGGCAAATTTTATATTGATTACAATCTCGTGAATATTGTTTTTATTTTATCGTCCGCGAGATAATTTAACAAAATAATGACAAGATAGTCTAAGGAGTGTGATTCATGTTAATCGTAAGGAAAAAAAGATTGAGGACGAACATCGAAATTGAGCGATGGGTGGTAAATGCACAAAATTTGACATTTCCAACTATTTTAACAAGTGTCATTGTTTGTTTTAAACATTTTTTTTCAATATTCTTTCGAACAGTTAAAAGCTGTGATATGCATATTCTTCTTGGACTGACGTTTCTTCTCTCCGTCGTTGGAGGAACGTCTCTTTTGACACATCCATCTCTTTATCCTAAAGTTATTTCCGCAGACTATGGGATTCTATATCAAAAAGCAATTAATTATAGCATCGAATATGTTTTTCTCTACAGTGTAAGTTTTTCCACGAAATTCAGTACGACCTTATACCACTGAAAATGTATTCTAGCTCGAACTTTGTCGTGTTTCTTTTTTATTCAGGAAATTCCAGTCACAGGGGCAAGAATAACAGTTCAGAGTAACGCAACGATACAAGATCCGCTCGTTATCGTCGTACGTCAGAGAAGCGGAATTCTTTCATGGCAAATTCCTTTTGTTGTTCAAAGCCGCAAATCCGTTATTCCTTCGTACGATTCTACTAGTCGCAATTTATGTTCCACCGACCATGATCGCAAAAATATTACGGACGAAGTTTATATAACTGTCAGTATTTCCACCGGCAGTTCTTCCAATGTTGCTTTTGAGATGATGGTTACGGAGGCAGATTTCAATATAAGGTATCCAGAAAATAGTAAATACTTTGTGGTTTAAGATAAAAAAAGGTTTTGGAAATAGTTTTTTTCTTTTCTTACAATTCTTCTATGCTGATTTTTAATTGATTTGACAAAATCATTTGAAATACAATTGAGTTTAATAAAAATAATTAATTTCAATAAAAGAATCGTTTTAAATTAATTGAATTAAATCCAATTACTTTTAATTCATTCAAATTAATTAATTTTGATTATTAGTTTAATTTTAATTGACTTTTTTTATTTAGTTCGATCGAATTTCAAATGATTTTCTTTCCTCACATAGATATGATCCCATTATAACAATAATCAGCGTTTTTCTAGCAAATCAAATATATAGTGCGAATATTCTTGATTTAATGTAAAAAAAACGAAGCTACTCTTTCCTGAAATTTGATCAATCCTTGTAGAAACCTTGAATTATTATTATTATTTATAAGTAGCATACATTTGTAACACGAGTTAACCAACAATAAGTTAATTACTTTGCTTGAAAAGCGTATGAATCACTCAAAACGCAATATCCCAGTGATCATGACTTTTTTATTTTTGATTAATTTGTACAGCATAGGTGATCCTAAAAACGTTACTATATCGCCCGCTGAGCCGATATATTACAGTTACATTTTTAATGATGAAAACAAAATTTCGTCTGTGCTTGTTCAAGTGGATTCGGATTCGGAAATTTGCATGACGATTTCCATTCAGAACACTACGGTATTTTGTTTCTACTTTAGTTTGTTAATAATCAGCAGTTAATTAGTGAAAAATTTTTGTTACTTTTAGTTCTGTTTTTCAGTGTCCAGTCTTTGATTTGGAGAGAAATGTTCAATACTCTGGTTACTGGCAGACAGTGAGTCGACGCGGAGGTATCACGATATCGGTTAGTTGTATTTTTGAATAAATCAACAAGTCATTGCTACGCGTTACGAATTAATAAATTTTCCAATGTTTTCAGAGGGAAGCTTATCCAAAAGGTTTTTTTGTTGTTCTCGTTGTGAAAGGTGATGACACGGATTGCAACGGAACAGTCGGTGATTCAAACCGTCGGAAAATCGTACATTTGCTCATCAAACTCAGTATCAGCAAAGAAGACTTTATCACAGCTTCCGCTTTGGCTCTCTCTATCGGTATTGGATTTTGCACGCTTTATATTATTGGCGTTGTTATGCATCGTGTTAGAAAAGGAAGAAAGCTGAGGGAACAGTTGTTAAGCGATTTGGAAGAATCGGAACCACCTGAACATTTGCCCAGTCCATCGACCGTCGATGAGGTTCTATTTCTTGTATTATGGGGGTTTATACACGTAGCAGGCTTAATTATAAATAATTGGAAAAAGAAAATTTGAAAAATTTGGAAGTAATGAAATTCGACATTGTCTCATATCGCTAATCACTTAAATTCTAATTACGTCAACATTTTCTCTGCGCATAAATCTATTAATTATTCGTGCAGTTGTCTTTCGACTTTGTTATCTCTGAAAAAACTGTATTTTTATTCGAGTTATCAAAAACTAAAGAAAATTACGTAAGCTTGAATTATTCTGTATTTTATAATACAATTCAGGTGGGCCCCAGTCAGTGTACATCGATCCAAGAAGATTCATCGCTGGACGAAGACGACATTGATATGATGGATGATGCGTTAACGGACAAAGAGATTATTCGAACAAAACGGGTTCTAGCAGTTTCGGATCTGGCGAGAAAAGAGCCAAAGATACTTCGTCAGAAATCCCGTCTCTATCTTTATTACTTGATTACCATAGCTATTTTTTATACTTTACCAGTTATGCAATTGGTCATTACTTACCAATACGTATTACACGAAACTGGAAATCAAGATCTTTGTTATTACAATTTTTTGTGCGCTCATCCCCTCGGGGTCTTGTCCGATTTTAATCACGTGTTCTCCAACTTTGGCTACGTTCTCCTTGGATTGCTATTCATATTTCTCACATACACGAGAGAAAAAAATGACTTCGATCGTGCCAAGAAATCGAAGAGTTACGGTATTCCACAACATTACGGACTTTTTTACGCTATGGGCACGGCTCTTATGATGGAAGGACTCTTATCCGGGAGCTATCACGTTTGTCCAAGTCATAGCAATTTTCAGTTTGGTAATTACAAATAATATTATCGATGATAATTAATTAAAATGCTCTGTGTCAAAAAAGTGTTGATTTTTTGTATTTATCAAGACAACTCGATTTTTGTTTAAAACTTATTTCATATGGAACATCTTAAGATACACGGAGAGAATTAAACTTGAAAAATTATCGTGCGGTAATAGTAGTGAGGTGACAACCTGCAATTTCTAAGATTATTACTGAACAAAACACAAATTTTTATGAAAGTTAAATAAAACTTCTTTTTTAAAATAGAAAATTTTACCGGGATGTCTAGTAAATTTTGATGTCCAGTTATAAATGTGCAGAACATAAATTTAAAAATTGTGTGATACAAGTGAAATTTTACCGTCTATTACATTATTTTATGTCTTCAAGAAATGTCCTTGAAAAAGTGCTGTACTTATGATGATTATTTCAATGTTTATTTTGAAATATTACATGAGCCTCACAGTAAATTTTACCGTGCTGTACGGTAAAAATTTCCCTACAAGGGATATTTGGTCAGGACGGCGTAGTATTTGAAATTTTACGTTTCGAAAGTTAAAAAAAATTTATCGTTCACGAATAAATACGTTTTGCCAACTTGTCCTCGCGTTCAAATGTATCTCAGTGATTTAGACCGTGAATTCCACGGTAAAAATTACTGTTTAATTCTCTCCGTGTTCTTTACCGCTACCCCGCAAAAACTCTGTTCAAAAAATTGTTTTTGCAATTCACAGGAAATTAATAGCCAAGAATAAGATATATGTATGTTGCGTTTTAACGATGCAAACTTGAACATAATTTTGAGTGACGTAAAGCATTTTACAACAATAAATAACGACTATTAAATAATCGTTCGATACTGTTTGATTTTTTTTTTTTACAGATACGAGTTTTATGTACGTTATATCCGTGCTCTGTATGGTGAAAATTTATCAAAACCGACATCCCGATATAAACGCCCGTGCTTCGGTAACATTTGCCGTTCTCGCGTTAATAATATTTTTAGGAATGGTCGGGGTGCTTAAGGGGACGGAAATTTTTTGGATTTTTTTCACCATGGTCCATCTCGTCGTGTGCATTTTTGTAACGGTACAGATTTATTATATGGGTCGATTCAGACTCAACAGAGGTCTTTTTCAACGAGTGTTAATGGTACCGAACTAATTGAACTCTGAACTTTAACAATGCGCATGCAGCTGATGAATGAATATTTTTTTGCACTGTCGCTTATTTTTCTGTCTACAGACTTTGAAACACGACGCTCGAGTTGGACGTTTTGATGCTTTTAGGCCACTCTATGGAGGCAGATTGATTCTTCTTCTTATTGCCAATTTCTGTAACGTCGCTCTCGCGGTGTACGGCAATATGCATCACGACAAAGATTTTGCTACTTTTTTGCTCTATCTGCTCATGTCGAATCTTTTACTGTACACGTTTTTTTACATCGTCATGAAGGTACGTTGAAAAATGTTTATCAAGCACTCGTTGAGGTGGTATTTAAGATACAAAATCATTCAAAAGTTAGGCTTGTAATGGAATACGATTGCATAGTAATATTTCTCCGGAACAGTAGAATTTTGGACGAGAAGTTATTTTTTTTTGAGATTAGCTTATACAGCAGCTGTTTACAAAAAGTGCCAACACTTTAATTCGAAATATTTTAAGTTTCAAACAGACGATTATTCGTTTGGAACGTAAAAAAGATAAAAAAAAAAAAAATGCACATTTCTCCATAAACGATTAAAATTTCGGAAACTTCCACCAAACCATTGAAATATCAAATAACGAAATATTCAAGACTGCCTATATAGTGATTTGTTCTTTTTTTCCAGCTTCTCTACGGAGAAAAAATTCTGTTCGAGCCGCTGTGTTACATAATTTTGTCTTTCGTGACGTGGGGCGGTGCTCTATATTTTTTCATAAACAAATCAATTTCGTGGGCGCTTACACCAGCGCAATCCCGTATATACAACAAACCTTGCGCTCTTTTGAATTTCTTCGATTCCCACGACATTTGGCACTTTCTTTCGGCCCTTGCGATGTTCTTTTCATTTATGGTGCTGTTGACATTGGATGACGACTTGGAGGATACGCACCGGAGCCTAATACCGGTGTTCTAATTAAGAAGGTTCGTTTCTTTTCGTTTTCACATTAAACTCGTTGACTTTAAACAATAAACAAAAACAAAGATAAATCAAAACATCGAGCATTTACTTTTGTTCTAAATATATTTTCACGGCAGTGTAATTACGATCCATTAATCTTTTTAATGCGCGCACAATCCACAGCTCTAGATGTGCATGTCATCAAATTTCCATTTGGTTCTTTCAATGTACAAAAAGGACACAACTTAAACGGTGCGCACTTTAATTCGCGAATCATACACTCCGAGGCTGAACGATCGACATGACGTTCGTTTCGATATTTGTTCTCGTTTCACGCTCTTGAAGTTTACATCGTTCGATTGCGACTACATTTTTTAAACTGTGATCTCCTTTTTTTGTTTTTTGTTTTTTGTTTTTTTTTTAATTAGCAATATTTTCTCGCATGTTTCTATGCGCGAGTTCGTAATGAAGAGCCTAAAAACGTGCGACTTATTTCGGTAGCATGAATCTACAAAAAAAATTCATCCGATAATAAAAAACAAATTTTCTTTCATTCCAACGATGCAAACTTCAACATTATTCTCTTTTCTCACAATATTTCGCTGTTTTCGTTAAAAATAAATATATATGTGTATGTATATGGGACATTCCACGCCAAATCGACCTACGTCAGATCCTTCCATTCTTTGATTTGGCTGAAAATTTTATATGTTATATGACCCATTGAAAGAAGCTCTTGATTTTTTTCCGATTTTTTTGTCCATACACTTGTGATATATTTTTTTTCAAAATTCGATGTTTTTTTCTTCAAATGACTAACTCTCTTAATAATCGACCAAAACGAACTTTTTTTTTAGAAAGGTTGGGTTTTCACCGTACTGTTAGAAAAAAAATAGGAAAGAATGATTAATATTTGTACTCCGTATTTTTTCTTAATTTAAAGCAATTTAAAGCAAAAAAACATTTGTTTTAAGATGTTTACCCATTTTTATTTCTTTCAAAAAATTCACAAAAAACTTTGACCAATTAAATGATTTTCGAGACTAGTTTCATCGTGAGCAGATTTTTCTTTATATATTTTTTTTTCTTATTTTGAAAAGAGGTTTCATTTTAATTTTCCAATCAATTTGGATCAACATGATTTTTTTTTTTTTGAAATGTAGGTTTTTACCAGACTTTTGGAAAAAAATACGAAATAATGATTGAAAATCGTCCACTATATTTTTTTCAATGTTTAAGGAAAAAGTCATTAAATTTAAGATGTGGACACTTTTGATTTATTTCAACAAATTCACAAAAAAAAACCTTGACCAATTAAATGATTTTTGAGACCAGTCCCATCGTGGAGATATTTTTTCATATTTCTTTTCTTAAATTCAAAAAAATTTTCATTTTTTTTTAGTAAATTTGCACCAAATAGGACTTTTCCTATATTAGAAATGTTGGTGTGAAACAAAATATCAAAAAAAATAGTTTGATGTGGTCCAAATTGATTGAAAAAAATGAATTTTTTTTTTCAAAATAAGAAAAAAAAATATAAGGAAAAATCCGCCCACGATGAGACTGGTTTTAAAAATTATATGATTGGTCAAAGTTTTTTTGTGAATTTTTTGAAAAAAAATAAAAATGGGCAAACATCTTAAAACCAGTGGTTTTTTGCTTTAAATTGAGAAAAAATACGGAATACAAATATTAATTATTCTTTCGTATTTTTTTTTCTAATAATACGGTGAAAAACCAACTTTTCTAAATAAAAAAAGATCGATTTGGTCGATTTTTGAGAGAGTTACAGTTATTTGAAGAAGAAAACATCGATTTTTGAAAAAAAATCATATCTCACAAGCGTATGGACAAAAAAATCTGAAAAAAAATCAAGATAGTTTCTTTCAATGGGTCATATAACACAATGTTTTCAGTCAAAGCAAAGAATGGAAGGGTCTGGCGTAGGTCGATTTGGCGTGGAATGCCCCATATATATATATATATACGTACATATACACACAATTTTCTTTTCTATTTACCCAGTTTTTTGCAAATTGCATAATTTTTTTATACTCATACGTACACATGCACACATACGCACACACACATAAATACACGCACGGTATCGTGAAAGACTTACGTACTTTGTTTTTTTTTGTTTCACGATATTACCGTCGATTTTCCCTTCCCCCCCCCCCCCCCCCCTGCAACATATACACAGAAATAAGCGTTCTTTTTGAACAATTGATATTTACTTATCAATCGAATCCCGTTCAATTGGTATTTTATTAAAAAAGAAAAAACAACTGAAGGCTGTATGTGAAATACTGACCGGGCCGCCACGAGTGCGAGTCTGATAGCTATTTTCGCGTTACCAAGTTTTCCCTTGAACAACAAATATTTAGAAAAAAAGAGAAGAATCACCTTCCGTTCTGTTGAAAAACGAACAGAATCATTCTCGTTATTTGTTCGAAGTATAATCTATACATGAGAAAACTTAGATGCGGGATTTTTACCGACTGAATGTCTTTCACATTGCCTTAAACATATATGCTAAAAAATTCTGTGGAGGAAAGAATTTGGTGGTTTTTCTTACGAAATATTCGATAATAGCATTTACCTATTCCTGGCCAAACTGTACAAATTATTGAGTTTGAAAAAAAAAAAAAAAAGTAATAATAACAAATTCACTTGTGTCATGAAAGGTGCTTTCGTGAAACATACAGACGTGGGATCAGATCTGCTTTTTTATATGGAACACACGAGGGTTGAGAGCTACGAGGATGAGCTCGAGTCGTTGAGAGGTTCCTGACCCGATGCTTCCAGCTGCGCCAAGGTACGTTGAAGCTCGGCTCGTTCGGGCGGTTGAAGTCTGTGTACAATCTCGAGAACGGCGTCGAGTCTTACTTCCGGACAGCCTTCGAGTACATCTTTGATTTTAGTTACAACCGCATCTCGTCTAACGCAATTAATGTTACGAGCGACGACGCTGTTCTCGCTATCGCGCTGTGCAGTTAACCACTGCACAACACCCTCATCCTGATCCCAGACATAAGATTCCGTCGCGCCTTTGTCCTCGACGAACCAGCGTCTTAACATAGCGTCAACCTGTCTCGCACTCAACGACGGCTGCGTCGATAGTACTTCTTTTCTTATTTCTTCTTCCAGAATACGACGCCGTAAACGCCAGTACAACATACTTCGGGATTTACGCCAAGGCACGATCTCCTGTATTGTATTTTTCTCGAACATACGCTCGGGCGTGTCGTGAAGATCGGCGAAGTGAACGGCGATCTGATGATACGTCGGTTCGAGCACGCCCTCCCGAGTACGAATCATCGCTTCGTAATTCGCACGCTCTTCCGCCGATGTTGAACCCGATACTTTTTCCTGTTTACTCACAACGAACAATTATGCAGTGGATTATGTTTTTTATTATTATATTTTATTCAAGAGTGAGATTCGTTCGATTTTAGTGTCGTTGAAAGTTGAATGCTTAAGGAAAATCGTGATATCGATCTAATCATTATATTGACGAACGTTGTCTTTTAAAAAGCCATAATATTAAACGAAATTTTACCTTTAAATTTTGTATCACCGGATCAATACGATGCATCACTTTCAATATATCCTTGTTCCTAAATTTAATCTCGACTATCCCTTCCGGCTCGAGCACACCTCCTCGACTCGTTGGGTCGGCGAACATCTCCATGTGCTGAGGATTTATCGTCGGATCGACCACTGCCCAAGCTCCACCTCTTATCTCACCGTAGGGTGGAATGTAGATCAGTACTGGCCGTGTATATTCTCTCAAACCGTCCACGATGTAAGCACCGAATTTCATTATTTGTTCGTACATATCTGGCGACAAAATACGTTTTTTTTTAAATCTCAATACGATTCTTCGTTTGGCTGACATTCATTTTTGTGAGATTTCATTGTTATATTTAATTGAGGGGTTACGTATGTTCAGAATTTTCAAAAAATCAATTTTTTTAAATCACGTAGTATTCTCCTAGCCTTCAACAACTCAGAAAACTTTTAAATATTTTCTTCGCTTCTTCTATTTCCAAATTGCCTTCTCTTTAGTCCGTTGAGCTATTAAATATTTTGTTCAAAAATTTGTTTATAAACAATCCAAGAGTTAAGGTAGTTCGGTAGAGTTGGGGTCCACGTGTGATTATATATTTTTTGGCATGAAATCGTAAGAAGAATTTTTTTATACCTGTTGGTGAAATTTAAATTCTTTATACCATATAGTTTTTGAGATGTTAGCTTTTAAAAATACATTGCGACCATAGGAGAACGCAGACGATAGCATAGGCTAGAACTTTCAGTTCGAGGAGCTCCTAAATGTATCTCCTAATTTTAGTAATATAAATATTAATAATAATAATTACTCCTAAATTTGTCGTGCAACCCACGAAAAAAAACTTATTGCTCTAATCTACGATATGTGAAGCATCTTCTAGGATATATTGAATTGGAATCACCGTATAATTATTGAAAAATCGCAAATAAAATTACACACGTAGTAGAATTGTGTCGGGTTGACTCTGGCTTCTCTCTCTCTCTCTCTCTCTCTCTCTCTGTCGGAAATCAGTAGACAATCAAGATGGCGGCTCGTTTATGCCCGCCGGTACGAAATGTCAATTAGACGAGTGCCTTTCTTAGCCACCAGCTGCTTCATTTCCAAGTTTTATCTACTCATTGCATGTTTCTAGAGCTTCGAGTGAACGTTTACGGTGGTTCAGTTGTTTTTCTTTAATAAAACTGCCCGAAGATGCTCGTAATCAATTCATCGTGCAGCAAAATTTTCGAAATTATGTTTACGTTCTCACCGATCCACGGATCTGTTACTACATGAGTCAGGCCAAGATCTTATTAAATTTTAATTGTCATTTACATGATTTGCAAGAGTATATGTGATTTGATAAATTTTATTTTCAATGAAAATTATTTTTAAAATCGATTTTGTAATTTAATCGTCCATTTACAAATTTGAAACATGGACTACATTTGGACTCGGCCAAACTCTACCGAATTACCTTAAATTTTTCATAAAAACGTATATCTAATTTTGAAATGTTACAAATTTCTTTTTTTTCTCAATCAAAACGATTTGGCTCGATAATTTATTTGAATTTTTAAGTTTCATTCATGCCTGTACGAATTATCATGCAGAGAGCGAGGGTGTATTTTTTGCTGGGATTGCCAACAACGTCAAATATCGTATCGAATGTACTCGAAATAAAAGTTTGAAATAATTTTATCGAAATTTCGAAGGGCTAAAATGTTTATTCAGAAATTGAAACAGGATAAAAATGGCTTAGAACGTATTTTGCGTTAAAACGTATAGCTTTGACGTATGAAAAAGGAAATCGTCGAGTTGACAATTTTGGTTGAATGTTTAACGTACAAAATCGTGAAACAATATTTTTCTTACCTTTCATACCACCGGAGAAACCTCGCCAATTAGCGAAAATGAAGAGCGGAAGTTCCTCCCTGTTGAAGTCTTTAATAACCTGAGCAGTTTTATAAGCGCTGTCGGGGTACCAAACTTGACCGGCTTGGGAAACGGTTTTGGCTTCGGAATCGAGATTGGCAGGATCAGCGGGAAGATGAAGTTCGACGGTTCTCGTTTCAACGGCAATGATGCCACAAGGAATGCCACCGAGACGAGCTCTTCCGGTGACGACGGTTTGGGCCCAAGGTTCCATTATTTCTTCCCAGGATCCACGATCGAAAAAACCTGTTTCCCAGAGTGTTTGATCTCCGGGTGAGCATCGGCCTTCGAGCATCCAGCGTGGATCGTACGGTGATTTGGTGGGTAAAAAACCGATTTCACGATCGATGGGATCAACGGATGCGATAACCGGTAAAGGTCCACCTTTGACTTTGGGCATGTAACTGATCCACTTGAGAGCTGTACCGACACCATCAGGATCGCGAGGTGATGTTACATGGGATATTCCGTTATTGTGCATTATTTGAATACCACCGAGTTGATTGTTACTCGCATAAACTTCTCGACCGAGGACGGTATTGAGAGCTCGATAACCGGTGAGAATAATATGTGAATTTTCAACTTGTATGACGCGTTGTCCGAGACGAACGACATAAGCACCGATGCCGATAGCCCGGCAGGAAACGATTGAAATGGTTACAACGTCCTCGTAAGCTTTGGACGTTTCACCGGCAATCATACCGGCGTATTTAAGATTCTCGACACCGAGGCCATCGTCGACGCCTATTATATCGGTTATTTGATAGCGTGATTCACCGGCATCCTGGATGAGGCATGCTTTGACCGAATTCAACGAGGCCAAACGCGCGTAATCGTCCGGCGAGAGGTAAATGTATTTAAAACCTTTTTCCGGCTCGTTTTCATCTTCCCAAGCGATCCTAAAGACGGCTTTGACTTCTTCAGCCATGCCGATTCGAGCTCCGGAATTAGCTGAGAAATATATCCGGGGCACGGCGAGTTGTCTCGCTCGTTCCGATGCTTTACAGAACAGAAAGTCTTCTTTGGGTCCAAAGGATCCGATTAAATAAGTGATGTCGTTAGCTATAAGAATAATGTCTCGTCCGTCCGGACATTCGGGCGTAAATAAGCTAAGCCTCCAGGCGACCATACCCACGTCATTTTCACCAGGTAATCTCATTTGTTCAACAAGATTGTCGCCGTCGAGTACGAGCTCGACGCTGTCGAGGACGGGATTTGGTATCGTTGGATTTTGTATGTGCGGTCGTTCCTCGTAATACTTTGTCCACGATCTTTCAATTTGCTGACGGAACATATCCGGCAAATCGTAAACGTACGTTGTACCAGCACTCTGTGCTTTGAACCTCTTCGCTTGGAGATAATCTTTGGTTAGATAAGGCGTTGAAATTGGAAGACCGTGCATAGGTCCAGGCCTCCAATTAGCGTTGCTCGTAGCGATCGCCGATCCGTAAGACTCAAAACGTATCACACCGTTTTTGGGATCCGTCGATTCTGTGTACAGATGAAGATCGATGCTGTAACCGCTGTCGTTCGAAATGCAGAGCCGTACGTAAGAAGTTGGTTTACCGGGGGCCGGACGAATCGTCATTTTTATTTCGGCCTGACGTACCCGCAGCTTCCACAATCTCGGTCCATACCGGAGAACCATACTCGTAACGCTCTCTTCGATTCTCGCTAAATCCATAATAACTGTAGGAACAAAATTCAAAAAAATATGATTACAATCAGTGCGTTTTGCGAGTGGATGAGAGAAGGCAACTTCGAGCTCGTCCATCGCTTCGAGAAGAACTCTTTCTCCTTCGTTGTGAAGATAATCGAAACTCGCTTCTTTCGTGACGAGATCCGAGTGGCGTATTATCGAGCGAATGAAGAAACGATAATCCGTTACTTGTTGTCCTTTGGCCACTTTAGCCTTACCCAAATATAGATGCATCTTTTGATTAGATATTGGCAGAGCTTCGAGATCGTAAGTTCTCATTCGATTTAGTTCCAGTTGAAAAGCGCAACCAGGTTCGAGATGCCGATAAATACGATCTTCCACGAAACCGTCGCGTTGACGGAACGTAAAGAATTTTGGAAATTGTCGCCGTTTCAGCGCTCCAAACGTGACTCTTCTTATACCGCGTCCAATAAGCTCCTCTTTGTTCGTTGCGCACCAATCGCCGAATAATCTTGCCATCGTTGCATCGTCCTGATTGCCATTGTCCTGTACAACTATACTGAGAATATGTACCGGCTCCAATGATCTCTCACTAATTTCACTGGGACCCGCCGCTTGTTCGGCCATGCTCAGCGAAACGTTGATCGACGTACTGTGATGCGATTCACTGCCACCGGCAGCTTCAACAGCTTCGAGAACTTTGGCCGAAACCGATTGCGGCGAGGACAAATCTTCCAAAAGATCGAGTACTTCGTCCGAGTACTGGCTGAATTGTTCAAGATCTTGAAAAGCTGCCATTGCACCGGTACGATGATTAACCAACGAAGTGTTTTGTCGATTGGGATGATTAGTTGGGAGCATAAATTGAAAGTATACCAATGGTATTTCTCCGGATAATTCGAGGTGTTGGAGACACGTTAATTCGTAACTGATGTATGCGCGTCGTACGTAAACCTCGAGAGCAGCGTTGCATACGGCACGATTAGTGTGATAAAAAAAGTCGTGAAGTATATCGAATATCGAAGTTTCCGAAAGTATAAGCTTTTGCAAATTTTCCGGATGAAAATCGTGGCCGTACATGTCAACGGCTGAAAGAAATATCGACTCCATCTGATTGTGTCTCAATTCGTAAGCGGGCTGATGAGCAGCTATCAAAACTTGTCTCGCTCGTAAAGCAACTCTGCTGTGCTCCGTACGATTTAAACTCGTTAATTCTGTTAGTGTACTCGCCAGTTCGTCGGTAAGGCCAGGCTCGTTCGCCCACAAATGATCGATTAACATTGTTACCAATACGTTCTTTTTGCCAACGTGATTATGACTGAATATCGTCGCTGTCACCATCGCCATGTCGTCCTTGTAACGATGTATCAAAGCTGAGACACATTTGTCGTAGTGACCTTGCTGAAATTGGCTCTCGACCGTGTAATACTGTCGCAAAAGCTCGTGAACCGTTGTTTTCATACGTCCACGAATGCCGTTACGATATCTTTGTACGAGTTGAACGATAGCCTGGGTGGTAAGGAAAAATACGTCTCTGTCCGAGCGTTTCGACAGAGTTGCTGCGTGACCATCGATCACCGCGGCTATTTGTTGACTCGGAAACTGCGCCAGGACCGAAGTGATGTTTCTCTCGTAAAGGGTCATTAATTTACGTATTTTCTTCTCAACCGAGATCGGTATACGACCGGAAATGGTCGCTATAACATCCTGCAACTCGAGAAGAGGTAAACTCGGATCGCGCAACGAGCACATGAATTTTTCAATGAGATCGCGGAGTCTCGGCAAATGATAAGGATCCGGGAGGCAATAACCAGCTAAAGTATTTTCCAAAGCGCTTCGATATTTCGTGTGTAGATTGTTGAGTTTTTCAGGAATGGCTGGTGTCGCCGGTGCCAAAAATTGGCCAGAATATTCTTCGGCTTTGGTCACCAGTGAAGGATCGTCGAGTTCGAGATGAGCTATGAGAGTGCCTGTTTCCAGGATGGCACCGGGTCTTTTGACGTAAAATACGCTGCCGGATTCACCCGCCGTTAATGTCATGATCATCTTCATAACTTCGATCTCAGCGTATGCTTGTCCAGCGTCAACGTGACCCCCATCCTCGACGGTGAAACTGACGAGTTTGCCAGCCGAGGGTGAACGCAGCAGCGAAGGATCGTTGTCTTTTTCAAAAACGCAAGTTTGATTGCCGATTACGATGCGGTAACGATCGACCTCTTCTTTCATATAAGTCGTGAAACTGGCACCGTCCAACGACAGCAACATTCCACCGTCCGACAAACGATGCACTTCGACTTCTTTGTATGATCCATTCATAACGAGAAAATAACTGTTCGGTCCGGATTTGGCGCATTGTACTTTGTATTTGAAACCATCGTTTATGAGCTCCACGTCAACGACGTTGTTGAGATCGTTGCTCGCCTGTATCTGTCCTTTTTCCAGTGCCGTTTGAAAACCCGTGAACGCATTTTGAATAGTCCGATCGGCAATGTGAAGAGCGCCACAAGTTACGGCGAGCAAAACATCAGGCTTGTCACTACGAACGCGATCCGATATCAGGAGATCGAGCCAAGCAGTGTCGATGTTGTTCGTAAGAAACGATTCAGTCTCCAGCAGCGTTATCAGATATTCGACGGTCGTTCTGAAGTCTCCTCTTATGCTCAATTCCTTAAGGGCAACAACGAGATTCTCACGAGCTTGGTTACGATCTTCGCCCCATGAAAAACAATGGCCGAACTGAGAATCGGCGAATTCGTGAAGGCCACCGGAGGCGCCTACGGAAAAATAACCCCAGACGTTTTTCGACGAACGGAAATTTAACTCCTGCACCGTTCCGGAACTCGGTTTGAATCCTTCGTCAGGATTCTCGCTCGTTATTCTCGCCGCTATCACGTGACCCCAAGGCTGTGGCTTGTGGCGCGGTTGATCAAAATCTATGGGACTGTCGCCCCATGGACTCTCGCCGTATAACAAACGAATGTCTTTTATATGATGGAGAGGCAAACCCATAGCAATTTGAAGCTGCGCTGCGGGCAAATTAACGTCAGAAACCATTTCCGTGCAAGGATGCTCCACTTGGAGACGTGGATTGAGCTCGAGAAAGAAGTAACGTCCTGAAGTGTCGTAGAGATATTCGACTGTTCCCGCGCTCACGTAACCAACCATTTTCGCCAATCTCACCGCCGCTCTCTCCATTTCCTCAAAAATTTCCGATTTCGCTATAACCGCCGGTGCCTCCTCGATAATCTTTTGATGTCTTCGCTGAATCGAACAATCACGACCGAACAGTGATATCGCGTTTCCATAATTGTCCGCTAATAATTGCACCTCCAAGTGACGCGCGCACCGTGCTAATTTCATTATAAATATCGGCGAACCCGCGATCTCAGCCTGCACTTGCCTGAACATCGTCGGCAATTCTTCCGCATTTTCCACCTTTCTTATTCCCTTACCACCACCACCTTCACTCGCTTTAACCATCACAGGAAAACCAATTTTATTCGCCGCCGCCAAACATTCTTCTACCGTCGAGACACAACCTTTTTTAAACAACTCCGATGATATCTTGATCTTTTTGCCACTGTATTGGGCCTTCAACTCCGAACCCGACCACGCTAGCGTTGGAACATCCGCCGTTTGGGCCACTATGCTCGATGCTATCTTGTCACCCAGCGCCCACATCGCTCGTTCGGATGGTCCTGTTGATTTTATCAAAAGTCAATAAAACATTCAACATTTTTCGTTTCTACTATTGTCATAAGGTACGTTCATCGTAAATATTTCATTGACCAATAATTCTATAATATTTGAGTTGAGTGAAACAAGTTCACGCCAGTCAAACAATTATTTTCTGGCTCAGGTAGTAAACAATATTTGTTAAATTTTATTATTTATCGAATAATTGTTTCTATTATTCTTCTGTTTAAAAATTACTAGATATTTTTGCTGACTTCATTAGGAATACAAAATTTTTTATCAATTTTCAAAGACTAAATCTACATTAAAAAATTGCAATTCGAAGATTCTTACCGATAAAAGAAATATCTTTTTTGTGCAGTAATTCTGGTAATTTTGGATTTTCAGAGGCGTGACCCCATCCCGCCCAGACGGCCTGGACTTGTGTACGCATAGCAATGTCAACAATCAGTTCAACATTCGCATAGTTATTGTTATTCGTACCACCAGGTACCGGTACATACTGATCCGCCATTTTTATATATTCCGCATTCGCCTTGAGATCCTCGGGTGTTACCATTACGACGAATCTCACGGCTCTTTCGTTCTTGAACATCTCGTACGACCATCTTCTTATCGAACGCATGCACTTGACTGCGGCAATTCCATTATTGGCGATGAGAACCTTCAGATTAAAAAAGAATCCAAAATGTATTTAATATTTTACTAATCATTAACTACTATTATAATTTTTTTTTTTTTTTTTAACTTTTTGTTTTATTTTATTTTGATTACTTATTAAGGGAAACAATTTTTTTATGTAGTTTATAATTGGGAGTGCATCCAGTGACTTATATAAGTTTTCTAGGAAAAGTCTAGGACCGTTTTTTTATCAGACCATCTCCTGATGAGAAATGATATAAAATTTTGAGAATACTTGCCTTTTATCGTACACACTACCGAAACGAGTGGAGATAGAGCAAAAATGCATACAAACAATGTTGTAGAGCACGACATTTTCTATAAAAAAGTCCCCGGCGATACTTTTGTATCTTTAGTAGTTTAGTCATCAGAGCGCTTGGAAATCCAACTCAGTTATCGAACTAAGCGAACGTTTTAATGATCATTTTTCAATCCACTCTCAGGACTGAATTATTAAAGATAGAAATGTTTCTGCCAGGATTTTTTTTTAGCATATTTTATGCTCTACAAGGGTTATCCTATGAATTTTTGCTTTATCTCCAACCGTTTCGACAGCATGCCCGATATAAAAAAACAGTATGAGACTCTTTGACTCGGAATTTAAGTGAGAAGTTTATATTACAATTTTGACTATTACATGTGGGAAATTTTATACATATGTTGCGATTCAAAATCTCATGCCTTTTATTTTTACAAATAAAAATGCAGAATCTGCATATTTTTATGTCTTTGATCAGCAATATTATTTTTAAGTGATAGTTAAGCGGCGAAAGTCATGTAAACGTACGCTTTATCAAGATTTTTTTATAAAGAAATGGAATAGTTTATCGAATTAACATAAAGCATATCTCAAAATATACGATGCAAGGTATATTGACAAATTTTTTTAGACTAAAATATTTCAAAATGGCGGCGCCACAGCTACTGGAAGCAGATTTGCGCCGTGCAGTTTACAGGTCTCAAATCTCAACTAAAATTAAAAAATCAAGCTTTTATTGTTAAAGTACATTAATACGCTTTGTATGACGGAGAAAAAAAAAATAAAAATTTAGGACCATTTTGAAAAAAAATTCACTTATTTTTATATTTTTGTAAATGGTCTTAAATTTTTATTTTTCTTCTCTCCGTCATGCAAAGCGTATTTAATTTTAAAAAAATTAATAAATAAGTAAAAATTTGATTTTAGTTGAGATTTCAGACCTGTAGGCTGCACGGCACAAATTTGAGGTGCCAACTTCCAGCAGCTGTGGCGCCGCCATTTTGAAATATTTTAGTTTAAAAAAATTTGTCAATATACCTTGCAGCGTATATTTTGAGATATGCTTTATGTTAATTCAATAAACTATTACATTTCTTGATAAAAAAATCTTGAAAAAACGTACATTTACATGACTTTCCTCCATTAAATTATTGATCGCACTCGCATTACAATGTTTAATAAATCATTGGTTAAAGTTGTTCGAAACATACATGTTTCTTCGAGATACATGTAGATTTTTATGGCGTACGTAATAATGCTTGGAATAAAAAAAATGATTAACCCTAAAACCCCACAATCTGTTTTTTCCAACGTAAACCCCACACTGGGGTAAATAATTACTCCAATCTTCTCTTTAGCATAAAATATTCCTCGTATGCGATAATTAGGTTTAATTATATACCATTCTCTTTGTTTTTTGATAACGAAGAGATATATGATAAAGTCGCATTCGGTAAATATTTAATGGTGAAAACTCTATAAAACAGAATGAATTGTTTAACGAAATTGGTTCGAGAACAAATTTTGACATTTTCGTGGGGTACCCCACGAAACCCACAACGGGGTAAATTACCCCGTTGTGGGATTCTACAGTTAAGAATAAAATAATCTAATTTGATTCGAAAATGAAAAAAAAAAGTCTTAAAAATGTTGCGTTAAAAAAATTTAGCCTGTAAAAATAAGGTACGTGTAAACATTTAAAAAAATATCACAATTATAGCGTCAGCATTGAGATCATGAATATTTTCAGAACCGATGACCATTTTTATAACACACAAATTTTTTACAGGTCGTACGAAAGAAACATCGACTGTTGTTGAAAAAAGAGAAATATCGTTTGTTAGATTTTTCAACTTTAATGATGCGTTATCAAGATTTTTTTTTTTCGAACAAAAGCTAACTATTGTGCGACGTGACACTTTATTTCACTTGCGACTACGTTTAGAAAAAAAATCATTAGCATGTTGTTGCTTCAATAAGGTTCAAAGTACAAGGCTCGAAAATTCAATAAGTTGCTTCGTTCGTACTTGACGCGAACAGTCATTCATTCAACTTTATTTGCTGCTTCATCCGTCAGCAGGCGCGCTATGAGACTTTTTCTCTCACACTTATATTAAAACGATGATTACTCGAAAATTTCAAAAGGCATAAGTATTTGAATTTTTTTCTATCTTTACTAAATTTATTCTTCTGTATGATAGAAGAGTTAAAACATTTTTTTGAATTTTTTTAATTATTATTTTTTGGTTTTTAATGTCAATTATAGTTGTATTTATGGTTTCTTTAAAATAAAAATATTTAATAGTCACAATCACTGTAGCGAAATTATTTTCAAGTTCCTATTTATCGAATTAAGCACTTGAAGCTATACATGTGAGAAAATCTCTCATCGCGTGCCCAATGTTTAAAGTGTACGTAGCGCGTCTGCTGACAGGTTAATATTTCAGAACGACAGTTAGCAAAAGTCTATTTTATAACTTTTTTTTCTCTAGATCAGCATATCATTTTTTGTTCTGTTTTTCAATATCAACTCGGACGTAAACGGTACTGCTTTGTACTTTTATTTTTGAAGCGTAATGGAAATTTATATTTATATTATTTATTACCGTAATCAGATTACATATTTCCATTGAATTCATTTAAGGCGACTACGCAGCGAAAATAGACCGAAAATGGAATAAAATTCAAATGGCATTTGTGAAGAACCGAAACATCATACATACATTTTCTTTTTTGCAACGTTTTTATTGGAGTTTTGGCTATTAAAATCAGTGGTTGAGGTTCCAAAAATATAAATATTTAAGAGAGATATGGATGGATAAAGAAGACCATGCACTGCTCCCTCGTTGCCACGATTCCGAGTGGCCGGTTGAAGTTTTCGGCAATTCCCAGACGTCATTCTCTTCAGAGGATGTTACTCCACAGACTGAACCAAACTTTTTTGAAAAAAACATAAAAATAAAAAAAATGGCGGCTAAAATTTGAAACACATCGAAAAATTGATGACATTTGTTGTCAAATTTTAGCCGCCATTTTTTTAATTTTTATGTTTTTTCAAAAATTTTTGGTTCAGTCTGTGGAGGAACATCTCCTGAAGAGAATGGCGTTCGGGAATTGCTCAAAACTTCAACCGGCCACTCGGAATCGTGGCAATGAGGGAGGTGCATGGTCTTCTTTATCCGTCCATATCTCCCTTAAATATTTACATTTTTGAAACTTCAACCACTGACTTTAATAGCCAAACCTCCAATAAAAACGTTGCAAAAAAGAAAATGTATGTATGTTGTTTCGGTTCTTCATAAATACTATTTGAATTTTATCCCATTTTCGGCCTATTTTCGCTGTCTAGTCCCCTTAATCCTGGATTTTTAACGTTTTAAATGAATTTTTGAACGATAATTCTGTAACGGTCGAAAGACGAGACGCAAAGAAGAGTATAAATAAATAATTATTTTTTCTCGGTCAAAAATTTTATTGGATCAGAATTTTGGAACTTCGCAATTGAACAAAACCCCATAAAAATTCCGCCATCTTTAAAACTTTGCAAACATCGATTTTCAGAACTAATATTAAAATTGTTTGAACAAAATATTCTTCACAGACAATTTTTTTTCCGTCGCATGAAATAAGTTTCGTAATTCTTCTAAAAAAAAAAAAAAAAAAAAATAAAAAGTAAGGAATTTTGCACACGTTTCTCGTGAAAAGATTTAACTTCTCCCGCTTCCAAAAATAGTCGAAAAGAGAAATTTCGAAAAAGGAACAAACTTCCAAAAAAAATCAAAAGTATTTGAGCAAACTACACTTCGATAATTTTGCTATTGTAAATCAATGCTGATTACGCCTTAAAGATTGCTGATTTTTTTGCTAACCGCTAAGAACTGAAATTTTTATGGAATAAAATTGTTATAAAAATATCTGTAATTCATCGTTTGGTGCTTGAAAATTGTAGTAGAAATAAACGACCAGGTTTGCAGTTTTATGGTGTTGAAAAAACATTTACAGAAATTAGGATTAATTTACCTTATCGATAACTTTAGTTCCGTTGAAACGACGAACGAATTCTTCTGGTGTCGCAACCGTGAAATCTTTTTCTTGTAAACGGCTCTGCGTTTGAATCATCACCGTACCCTGTGACATGCTGGGTCTGTGAGAAAATAGAGGAAAAGAAAGAAAAAAAAAAACAAATTAATACGACAAAAATGATGCCTGAATTTAGGGATCTCACAAAAAATGTTTTTAGACAATCGGAAACAAATATTTCTAGTGAAAAATAACAACGCGTGATTATCCGTTCTGATTACTTCAAATTGTTGATTCCAAAACTTTTGATAAGATGAAACTGCACGATTATTCATCTCAGACCTTAAGATAACAACAGATGTCGACATTTTTTTTGTTTCTCATCATCCACGATCCAGGAAATTTTTTTCACGTCATTCCCGGATCCTATATATTCATTTAATTCGCATCGAATCTAAAATTCACTATAAATTGTAAACAAAAGTGTTTATTGAACCATAAAAAGAAAAAAATTACATCATCCACAACGAACGAGGAACGCTGGTGGCCGAGAGAAAGTCATCAAAGTCTTTTTGTAAAATGTTTAGCGCACCTGTACCATCAAACACTCGGATTCATAAGTATTTAGAGAAAGTTGTGAATTTTCTCAACATCCAAGAATGTAGAACACCAAGAGTCTTTCAGGTATAAAAATTAAAATTGAATGAATTTAATAGTTGCTTTTTCAAAATTTTAATAGAAACAAATTGCAAGACATTTTTTTGTTAACACATTTGCTTAACTTGTTTATTACAATTATGTATACATATTTTTTCAAATTCTTCGGATTGACTTGCATAAAATGTACATTTATTTATTTGTATTTTAGACCCTTTCCGAGGTCGAGCAAATAGACATGGAAAAATGATTAAAATTTATTTAACCGAACTGGGGTCAAGAACTTTCATTTAAATTTTATTTACTGTTATTTACTGTTCAAATACTTCTGAGTTATTTTACGTTAAATTGGCCTTGAGCAAGAATGTATATTAATATTTATTTTCGTTCCTCATAAGACTGATTTTTCCAGCTCCCAGTCAAATTTATCTGAAGGTTCATGATGTGCACGTCAATGCTTTCAAGTGTCAGGTAAATTTTTTTGGAGCCACGATTTTTTTCACCTTTTATTCGTACAAATTATTTTAAAAATTTGAATTTATAATTCTATATGTGAGAAAAACACAAACGAGGCCAAAAGAGTATCCAACGAGGAAAACGAAATTGTATTTTAAAAAAGAGCTCCAATGTTTTCAAATGTAATTTTAATTTAATTTCACACTGTGATGGCCAGTTAACGAACTATTTTGTTCGCTAATTGTCCATTATCAGAACGTACGATCATTATCAAATATGAGAAAAGTTAAAAATTTGCAACGTCATTTTAATCCGCAAAAAGAATGGTCATTCTCGACGTTAACGTCAGCACGTGCGAGCACAACGAACTTTGGAGAGGCGTTATTTCGAACTGAGTCCTCTACGAAAAAGAAAAAATTTGGAAGTCGTGTATAGCCTTTTGAAACGTTAGTATTTTTTTTAATGGCTTTTTCCAATGAATTTCAAAGATTTTCATCAAGTTACGAGTTTGACGAATCAATCGGTTGGTTGATTTGATGGGCGGGGCAAATGCGTTGAAACTTCAAACGTACATAACTTTTTCGAAATTTATAGAAGCCAAAAATTTGGTATAACCCTTTTTCTTTGTAGATATTTAAAAAATCATACAATTATTGTAAAAATGTTCAAAATGTTTTATTATTTTTATTTATTTTTTTACGAAAGGAAATTTACCACGAAATAAAAGCATTGCAATTTTTTACGAATAGAATGTTGACTTTTCCATATGATCGGATAATAATAACGATTTTATTTCGATGTGAAATCGTCGGTACAATAATATTAAATATTATACAATTGTTCCATATTAAGGTAGATCGGTGAATTTGAGCCATCCAAGATGAAGGACTGACAATTTTTATAGTTACACATAAATACGAGACGAATTGATATTTGCAACTTGAACGCTATTTACCATCTCGTTTGGTAGTGATTAATTCGTAAAAATCGACTGTTTCCAGACATTTATCCCTACGAGCATAGAAAAATCGTATGCACGTAAAGACTTATTGAATTTTTACATTTGGTACTTCCAAGATTTCGTAACAAAAAATTGATCACTGTATTCCGCGAATATTCCTGAATATAAAAGTGCTTGGGTTTTTGGGCGTTACCGTTAAAAATCGACTGAAAAATAAAAAAATATTCGTTGTAAAATGATTGAGATTTCCACAGGAATGACACGGGACAGAGCGCGAGAGCGCTTAGCAACTCTTTATTCAGCGTCTGCTAGAACATGCCTTCAGACGTGACAGTTTGCCAATTTGACTGTTTTTTTTTCTTGTTCTTGAATGTTTTTACCGTATTTGATAAATATCGATAGAATTAATGGTAATTAATTCTATCTATTAGGTAAATTATTAAATAAATGGTAATTAATTTTATCTATTAGGTAAACTGGCAAAATCTCTGTCGTTGCGTAATTCCTTTGTGTAAATACTCTATATAGGTTATAAACAAAACTGATAGTTTCGGCAGATGAAATTAACGGCCATGACACGTTTTACAATCCACTACGCTCGTCAAATTTCAATTAGTAAACATTTTTTGAACAATAAAATCGTATAAAAATATCCATTCTCCGCTGTTTATATTTCGAAAATAATAAAATTATCATTTCAAAGTCAAAGTCTATAATAGGTACTGCAAAGATCACGTAGCGGTCACCGATCAACCTCAAGTGGCAGGAAACTCGATTCGTACATCGACTGTTTGTGTCTAACGACTCGAAAGACTCTCGGCGTTGATCAACACAATGCCAGAAACATCCAAGATTTAACGGTAGCTCGTAATACATTCTCATAACGCTAGATTTTCATTCATCGTCGCAATGCAAATAAATATACGAGAGCAATGTTGTTTAAAAAGTGTAGAATCGATTTTTACGAGGTCAAATCTCATTTTTTCTATCACCTCAGAATTTCACCATTGAGGTAAATATTTATTTTACTGAATTATTTGTCTTCAAGCAAAAAATGTGAAATATATTTCCGCTATAATCGGAAAAAATTTGATTTATGCGAAGCAATGTGCAAGTGCATTTCCTTCGTTGACACGTTGAATAAAATATTCATTATTATAACCTGTTTAGATAATCTTACCGCGTGAGACAATTTTCAATTTTTTACACAGGTTTATCGAGACTTTTATATTAATGGAGTAAAACATTCAATCGCCAGTCATGCACCAATAGTCGGCCTTGTATGGACAGGGATCGATTAGTGGTACTTGGCTGGCAACCAGATTTTTTACCCTGTGACAATTACAAAATATACGATGCAATCTGCGAAGACAACTGCATTTTTTTTTTAATTGGAATTTATAGTTCAAAAAATAATGATGCTTCTGAGATGATTTTAAATATTCCACTTTGGTTATCAGACGATTTAAATAATTATAAGAAAATTATTTAAAAAAAATGAAATTACGTAAGGCCACGGCTTGGCGTTGGGACACTGAGCGTGACCATCGTCAAACCTTCGGGTTCGTCGTTTGGGGAACTTTCTTCACTTT
Organism: Rhimphoctona megacephalus; assembly: GCA_963989365.1. NCBI lineage: Eukaryota > Metazoa > Arthropoda > Insecta > Hymenoptera > Ichneumonidae > Rhimphoctona > Rhimphoctona megacephalus. Next base: position 62,593,092 of record OZ022414.1, on the reverse strand, counting down.
TACTCGAGTTCCTCCGAGACGAAGCATCCTCCTCACTCACGATTAAATTCATTCTCGTCATTCCTGCCAAAAGATTGTCCGAACTTTTCCAAATAGGATCTGCCTCGTCACTTTGAGCGAGTACGAATCGTTTTATCCGTTTCATGCCTGTCTTATCTATCAGTATTAACCAAACTCTCTTCAAATAATCGTGCACCCAATTAACCGCTGGGAGATTCCGAAATATCTCCGACACTGTATTCGATCTATTCACTTTGAAGAATTTTTTTCTTTATTTCCTTTTTTGTCTCAAAGGAAAATACTCTGTCGTTCCATGGAAAAAATCTCTTGAAGATTTTGACAAAACAAAAGTGTAGAAAGCCACTTTGAATCTGACGAATCTTTATTAGCAAAACTTCGTCATTCTCACGCTTAATAAGTTTAGTGTTTTATTATTATTTTTTATACAAGTTCCTTAAACCCGAAGCAACGAATGATAATTAGTTTATTGAATAATTGAATACAGCTCAATTTCGTGGGAACAAATGGTATCTAAAAACTTCACGAATTCTTGCTCATGTCAAACTTTCAATTTTATTGTCGGTTTCACGACCAAGAATAATGTGAAAATATTATTTTTCCCTATTCTTTAATCTTGAGTGATTGTTCTTCACTTTCTAATAATTTGTATTTCTGTATTTCGAAACAGGGGTCGTTATGAAAATAATAAAAATTAATTTTCCCCCACAGAGACCATTTAACGAATAAATTAATTTTACGAAATATTTATTTATCACCAATCCGAAAAATGTTTTCACGAAAAAATTCGTCCGAATAATATTTGCGCGGGAATTTTCCGATATATGACGGGGAAAAGGAATACGTCCTTTCCGAGCTGGAGACTAACGGTAACTGTCGATCACTCAGGTGAGCAGAGCACACTTTCCTATACCAGGTGAGATTTCCCCCTACTACATGGGTTGAAATCTCACAAGTGGAAGTCAGAGGTGAATTGCAACTGCATGCGAAGATAGTTGTCTTTACCTTTGAAAATTTGACAGTCGATTGATTCCGTGCATCACAAACGCGTGATTAAAAAAATCGTTAAGTTCGAAACCTCTAAATCTATGATTTTAAATCGTACCAATGATAAATTATGATCGTAAAACGGTCGATTCGTTCAGCAGAATTTATCGCGACAAAAAATTTTTTCAATCCATTTTTGTGTAATACTTTTTCACGGATATTTTTTTATTAATCGAAGTTTAGCGGATTATAAACCTCACTTTTCAGAATATAATTATTCGTTTGTGGAATAAAATTTTAAGAGGTTGGAATTAAAAAGCATTTTATAAATCTAAATGATCTAAAAATAGTTTCATCATTACGAAATACGCAATTTGTTATAAATTCGAGATTAAACTATTACCGGTTATTTATTATTTAATTAATTTTATCAGTTCTTTCGGCTCATGCCTTCTGTAATAAAAATATTCAAGAATTAAGGCGAACAACCACTTTAGATGCATCAAAAAATCAATTTTTCTTTTATTTCATAAATCATTAGCAAAATATCTTAAGAATACACCCTAAAAATTTCAAAACGATATTCGTATTCCTTCTAACGGTATGTATATAAATGATAAAGATTCTCCGCTCGACTCCCAAGCGCGCTCAAACTTTAAACGTATTTTTCTCAAAACGACATTTTTTCAATTTCGGGAATCATAACTCAAAAACTAATTGATGGATCATCTTCAAATTTGGAACACGTTTACATAATACAATTTATTAAAACATGAACATAAAGTTGGAAAGATTAGATTGTTTAAAACATATTTATTATTGCAAAATGCCTGGGGAAAAATGCTAAAAATCGATCATTTTTTTCAAACACGTTCCAACATTCAATTCTCGATTTTTTTCTTCAAAATTTAGGTTCATGTTCTTAATAAACATCTCAAGAATGTATAAAAATTTGTTGGACTATTTCAGATGCGAATTGCGAGCTGCACAATGCCCGCAAATCGACAACGACGATGAGGACACGCCAAGGGACACAGCGGATTACACCTTAATTAATGCATGAAATAACTTGAAAAAATTACCAGAGATGTATGAAAATATGAATAAATTATTGTCAAAGTTGCAGAAATTTCCGTTTATTTTTCACAAAAAAAAAAAAAAAAAAATCCAAAAAATCATCTAATTTTCGGTCTCCTAAAGTGGTTGCTCCCCTTAAGAAAATTTGGTGTACCCATATAAGATGGGAAATGCAGTTTTTATTATGAGGAAGAATGATTGAAAAGAAAAAAAAAGACATTTCATGTTTGTAAATCGAGTACTCTCTGGTCGTCGAAGAGAGTGTCGAAGAGGCGAACGTTACGAATGGCTCGGCTGACCCACCACCTGATCTCGATCGACCAATCGTCGTTTCTCGCTTCTCCTCTTAATTCATCTGTCAGCACGTGCGTGCCTGCGTCTCGTATACATTCGTACTGTTCAAACGTTCATTCACGTATATTTTTTATATACATTTAATTCAACATCCAATTGATATACATGACAGAGATCGATTTTGATCTTGTTTTTTTTTTTACTAATATTTTTCATATACTATCATATGTGTTTTTTTTAAAATATTATCAATTTTCTGAACTGCATTACTAATTACTCGAAAAATTAATAATTGATGAATTATATGTTTTCAATTAGGGAGACAAATATGAACGATATTAAAAACAGAAAACTTTGAAATGCTTCGATGAAAAAAAAAAAAGAAAAAGCCAATAGGATGTATAATATTGACTCCGCGCCTTTTGACACCATTATCGTTTTATCAGTTTGTAGATTATCTTATTCATTTTTTTCTCGATTGAACTCCAGTCACGATTATTTTTGACCCATGGTCATATAAATTATGCTAGAAATTCCGTAAGTTTACGATAGCAATGTTATAACGAGCGTTAACTCTTTCTCTTCTCTTCTTTGCTTGTGAAGTTCAACAATTCTTATTTATCTACCAATAGCCTTATTTGCTAATAGTAATGCAATTTTGTGATTTGTATGGGGATTTTTGTACGAAATCGACAAGTTGTTTTTGTTTTTCATGTCAATTAATATTATTTTTGTTCCTCTGTTAATATTTTTATTATTTTTGCTCACATTTTTCAGATGCAAGATTTATATTTAACAATTTAAATATAAGGATCTTGAAAATTTTATGTCGATGTTATTAACCCTAGAACCCCACAATCTATTTTTTCCAACGTAAACCCCACACTGGGGTAAATAATTACCTTAACTTTCTCTTTAGCATAAAATGTTCCTCGTATGCGATAATAAGGTTTAATTGTATACCATTCTCTTCGTTTTTTCATAACGAAGAGAATGGTGTTTGATAAAGTCGCGTTTTGTAAATATTTAATGGTGAAAACTCTATAAAACGAAAAGAATCGTTTAAAAAAATTGATTCAAGAAATTTGACATTTTCGTGGGGTAACTAATTACCCCGTTGTGGGGTTCTAGGGTTAAATTTAATATTATTTTGAAATATCAGTTTCAAGTTCAAGTTTCACTCTATTTTTAATGCTAAATTATGCTCAATTGTTCACGAGGGTAAATTTTTCTTGCGTATTTGTAAAATTCAGAATTTGAACGTATTGCGTAATAGCATGTAAAATTGTTGGTAGCAATTTGTAATTGTATCTATTTATTGCAATCAATAACTTATCCGAGTAAATTCAGGAATAATTATCGTTGATAATTGACAATAATATTTATTCAAAATATTTGTAACGCAGTAAGTTTCAAAAATTTCGTGTATGCAGTAAATTTAGTAATCGAGAAATTGTTCCGAAGCTTTAACAACATGGAACACGCAATCGTGTGACGAAAATGATATTTTAAACTTTACCACTACAATTTATAAATTATTTCTAAAGGATCCATGACTAATAAACATAAATGTAAGTTTCAGTTCATAACTAAATTCCGAATTAAAAAGTAATTATTTTTATAGAAAAAAAATTCTTTTATCGTGCATACGGCCGGACCGGTTGGAAATAGAGCTACGGATCATAGGACCGATTTTGTAGAGCATAAAATTTCCTACAAAAAAGTTATTGAGAAAATTGTTCCATCTTTTGTAGTTTAGTCCTGAGAGCTGATCGAAATGATATTTGGTTTTCAAGGCTCCTTAGTTGAACATTTTTCAGGTATTTTTTCTATCAGCAGTCGAGACTAAACTACTGAAGGTAGATAATTCCTGTTTCGAACTTTCTCGTAGGAAATTTTATTCTCTACAATATTAGTCCTATGGACTTTTGCTCTATCTCCAAAAGTTTTGGCAGTATAACCGATAAAATGAGACGTATCCTCCAACTTTTAGTAATAAATAACTCATGAGGAAAAAACCTGATGGAAAAACAATTCTAGACTCTTCGACTCGAAATTCGGTCTTGAACTGAAGCTTACGTTCATGACCATTATCCGCCGGACTCTTTATAATTTAATAATATTGGTTAAAAAAATCACGTTTATAATTTTTTCGTTGACGTTTAAATTCCGTGCAGATAAATATTGCACAAATGAAATTGAGACAAAAAATAGCGTATTATTGGTTCGATGTACAAAAATAACGACTTTATCAATGTGAAACTCGAAATTAAAAAACCAAACCTCTCGAAAATGACTTTAAAGCCATTTTGGCATATCATAGAAATTGCCAATTAGCTAAAAAGGTTTCCTAACATATCGGGAGGTTTATACTAACATATCAGTTTGGTAAATCTCTACTTTTTAAGGAACTTCACGCGAATCTAATGATGATCGAAAATTTCAATTTTGGGGGTTGACATTTGGAAATATTATAGAAAAATAATTCCGGTGATAGATGTACGGTATATTTTTCTATAATATTTCCAAATTTCAACCTTCAAAGTTGAAATTTTCAAATTATCATTAGATTCGCGTGAATTTTCTTAAGGTAGTACTGTCGATATTGCAAGAGCCAAATGTATACACCGTCATGTTTGACTTACGTAGTATTTAGAGTAGGCAACGTCGCGACAGAGTGAGGGAGACAGAAATGGTCTGTTTCACTCGAGAGGTGTGCAAAAGCTATGCGTAAAGGCTGACAGGTGGCGGACGCATCATTATTCGGTTCTGTGTGTCAACTCGAAATAAAACATCTTTAAAATGTCAAAACCACGAGAAAAAATAGTCTACCACTGGAAGGGCCGCAGAGTAACAGAAAAAATGTACCGGAAGAGATTGCAACAAATAGAACATTTTTAAATTACGCGCGCATTGTAACCTCTTCGCGACGTTGCCACGTCTATACTGAACTACGATATAAACGTACATTTGGGATATTTATTTGCTAATTACTACTATCACATGCTCTCAGCCTGTATTTTTAAGGATTTAAAATGTTCCTTATAATATTTTCTCTTATTCTACCCTTTTTTATTGAAATCTGAACGGTAATTTTTGTAAAATACAATGAAAACTGTGATTTCTCATAAGACTCAATGTTAACTGTATGAAATTACCAATACCAATATCTTTTTTCTGGTTCTCTGTAGCCTCTTGAAAATTTAACTGAATCTTTGTCTTATCATAATCTATTGCTGTACCAAATTTGATTAAATTCTGAACGGTAATTCTAAAACCGACAGTACTACCCTAAGATGACCGATCAATACGTTAATTGAAATTGGCACTCACAATTAAATTTGATTATCATTAAATATTTATTCGTAAACAGTGAAATAAAAAAGAAATCGGTAAATCAAATTTACCATGACAATTATCGTAATTAAAAAAAGTGATAAAAACGTTTGTAAAAATATTTGAAATAAATTAAAAAAATTATCCATGTATCGAAGAGTTTTTGAATGCGTTTTTGTGTTATCGAAATAAAAATATAAATTCGTTCTTTCTTGAGCCGGTGAAGGCGAAATATTAATATAATTCGAAGTGTCTGATCGCGTGACTAAAAATTTGGACAAACACTCAAAATATAAAAAAAAAAAAAAAAAAAAAAAAAGAGTAAATTTCACCTGAGTCGCTTTCGGCGCTCGACCAGACCCGGCACGACCGGCGGTTGTTGTTGATATCCATCGTTTCCCTCTCCCGGGAAACTATCCTCCGTTTCAAGTTCCTCGGAAGGATCAGGATCGCCGACGACGAAGCTGACCGGAGTTTCGGACATGGTGTCAACCGATCGTCTTTCAAATTTGGCTCTGTTCGCCCTTGATGCGTCAAACTCTTCGTTGCTTTGAGCTGTTACAGCCCTTAATGAAGTTCGCCTTTTATTATTTTCGTCTTCCGGTTCACCGCGATTTCTATCCTTCTGCTCGATGTTACCTTCAAAATATTACGAAACAGATCCACGATCAGTCATAGATCCAAGAGAGTGTTTTTTTTTCTGAATTTTCAATTTTATTGTTCCCATTTTTGCTTTGCACCACCACCAAACAAAATCATTCGATAAATCCCAATGTTAATTCGATGGCATACAAATTCCCAAAAGTCATTAGTTATTTCGTATTATTTGAGCACAATCGTTGCTTTTTTCAAATTTAAAATTCTCTTTCGTTGCGATCGTACGTCGAGTCTACTTCGTCGTTTATTTTTACATTTTTTTGTCCACAATTTTTTATTCGTTTTTTCTTCGTAATATGATTTCTTTTCTTTTCACGATTTTTGTCGTTTTTATTCTTAACGCTCTCGTATTTGGTTTTTTTAAAGCAGTAACATGCAGATTCCTTCGTATCGCTGGATTAATTAGATTTCTGATGTAATTCGTGATGGTTTTCTCATTTTTTTTACACCGCTTTCCAAACTTTTTTCCCCTGTGCATAGCAGCGACGAAGTGTTGGCGATTTTGTGAATTCTGTTTTTATTTTCAGGTTTCATGCCCATTGTAAAAATTGATGTCGTTCTTTTTGTTTGTCCATCATGCAACCGATTTATGGAGAACGCGCCCAAAATGATCAGTGTCCCTTTGTACCGGATGAACATGTGTCAACTTCAAATTTCATTCTCAATCCTTTTGTCGAATTAATGAGCAAAATTTATTCAGTTTGCTATTTTAATTGTGTGGACAATTAATTAATTAATTTTCTTTTTTTTTCAAAGCATGTTATTGATATTATTATTTTTACAGAGGTTCGTGAAAAGCATAATATTGTGCACATCAACGCAGCCCATAAAATGCAACTTAAGCTAATTGTATATTGATTTTTTAGTTCATGCATCCGGAATCTTCAATTTTCCTTATTTGTCAGTTTCCACGTGGTATTTTTTCTTTTTTCTCCTCAAATCGAAGTGAAGGTTCAAGCGTTAAACTGATTTTAAATCAATGACCCAAAGACAATGTGAAGTGTAGAATGATTGGATGTTTTCATGGCTCTCTCGTAGTAATGTGAAACTCAATGAGTGAGACTCAAAACTTCGTTAATTTCTGATTATTTTAATTCAAATAAAAAAGCTAAATTAATTAATTGATCAAAAAAAGTGTTAGTCAATATGTATTAACTTTTCATGAAGAATTTATAAATAAAAATGGGCCAAGGCCCATTTATGCCGAGAATCAGTTCGTTTTCATTTTTTTATGCACATTTGTAATCGGATCGGGATTCCCAACAGGAATTTTTACGAACGATATTGTAAAAATAAAACCACATGCACCGAACCGTAAAAACAAATAATTCATGCATTAATCGTTAATTAAAGCACTTTGAACAATTAAAATTGATTCGAATGTGCCAAATTACGTAGATATTTGCATCATTTTTTGCATTTAAACATAAATTTGTATCCGCGAAGTCAATCGAGTTTTTATCATTTATCATATCCTGATCAAAATTTTCGAAAATTATATTTCTCCAACGGTCTTTTTTTATATATTCATTCTTTGTTTATAATCGTTCACACAATTTTTGATTTTACTTGAACGTCTGTCGATCACTAGACAAAAATCGTAAATGCACTTTTATTCAAACTGCAACGAGGCAAATCTTTTGACTTTTTTTCAATTGCGTCTTTGATTGTTTATAATTTCGTCATTTTCTCGTAACAAATTATTCGTTATTTCAAAGTAATCCGATAAATTTGAATCTGTTGTTTCGAACGACTACTCACCGCGATCAACAGTGCAACACTGCGATACGTGGTGAACTTTTCGCGAAATTGAACGAGAAGTATCGTCGTTGTAAGATAACGATGAGGAGAAGCTTTCGGTTGAATTGTCATGTAACTCACGAATCACAAAATAGATAGTCCAAAGAGCAGTGATTCCGATCACCACATATAAACCGCAAAAACCTTGGAAATTTTATAACGAAACATTGCATTTTTAAACCCGTTCGCATATATTTATATTCAGGATTATCCGTAATATTTAATAAAAAAATTTCCAAAATAAACATATGATTCAACTCTCGATCTTGTCTAGACTCGATTAACGATCAGCAGCATTTATAATCGGGTTTTCTATCGTTCGAAAAGCTCTAATCTTCGTATCGCGCCATTTTTATTTATTTATTTAGTACATTTTTTAAATGACACCGTTAAAAAAACAAAACTGGAAAAAAATCTTCAAATTGGTAATTAAACAATTTTTAATGGCTTCTGTTTTTTTGATTCGTCAGATTTTATATCAAAAATCATATTTGATAGATTTATTTGTATTTTAAAAATTAATCCATTGACTTAATTTTATAAAAGTTTCAGACATTTTTTGAGAAAGTTAATCAGAAAACTATTTTTCTTGACGACTGACTCGAAAATTCCAGTAATTAGAATTGAAAAAAAAAAAAAAAAAAAAAAAAAAGAAACGTTATTTAAGGAATTTTTTACGATTGCAAATATTTCATCTACTTGAACGAAAATCTATCGAAAATTTGTTTCTTTTGAAGGGATTTTTTTTTAAAGATTGAGTTCTCAAAAAATCGGGATATCGATAGGAGAAAACTAAGAAAAAAATCGATCAAATTTTCGAATTACATAAAGCCAAAAACGCGATTGGAACGTCAGGAGTTTCTTCGAATATTTCAGTGACGCAAGCGTTGCATAAAAAATAATTTCATTCGGAATGAATCAATGAAAGAAAAAAGGAATAAAAGCGTAACAAAAGTTGTATGACACGGTTCGGCCAAAATTTTTGCAAGCATGTACCGTTGATAGAATCGACAAGCCATCGAAGCATACCGTCCGACACTTTTTTTCGAGTTATTCCCGTTTGCGCGTGGCCGTTGATAATCCGTTGAATTTTCGTCGTTACCACGATAATTCCGTTAGTGTAATACTCAATCCCATACAAAAATGAATGATTTAAAATTCAACGTCGATGAACAACGAGAGACGATAAATAAATCGACGTAAATATAATCCGGAAACGATAAAACTTTGATGAACACAAATTATTAATCGACTAATTAATCAACACAAACTACATTCGAAAATGTATATATGTATATATATATATATATACACACATACAGATATTTGAGGTTCGAATCTCGATTAACTAAAAGGAAATAAGTCGTCCATCCTCTTGTACGATTACAAAATTGATTGTATGTTATTTTTGAGTTTTTTCTTTCGAATGTTGTTCTGCGCGCGTGTTCCCAAAGCCCGACACTCATAGACTGATCGTCCCTCATGTCGATTGATAATAAGAGCTCGTACGAAAACCGCTGTAAGGGGCAAAGTGGTAGTAGCGACAATAGTAGAAATACAGGGTGTCCCAACCATCGAATTTACTTTTTATTATATATAAACAGCTCGTGCAATTGTGAAAAGAAAAGTCCTTATTCATTTTTCTCTCCGGTGGACCGTTGATGAGATATTTATCGATTAGTGTGAGCCAATCAGGAGAGCGAGAGAACGGTGAGTGGGGGAAGCGGGCCGCACCGATTCAGCGGATGGGCTCGAGCGTCGCTTGTCACGCCCACTTCTTCCCCACGCAACCGATTGGCTGTCACTAATTAATTAATATTCAACGAACGGTGCATCGGAGAAAAAAATGAAAAAGTACTTTTCGCTTCAGAATTTTGCAATCTAACTGTCCGTGAAAACTCGATCGCGAATTCAGCGACACCCTGTAAAAACAACAGGCAGAACGAAAGAGGCGAAAGCAACGACGTTGACGAAGACAAGACCAACGAGAAACGGAGACCCAAGGATGACCGGACGATGGTTCAGGGGTCGTGCCACTTCGGGATTCATTCGCTTCCGCGTGTTCGTGTTCGTTGCCATTGTATATAGATACGTCTTTATATACCGATACCAGTAATTAACGCGTATTATCGAACACGAAACTCACGTTTACAATGCTATAATACAATCGAGTGGCGAAAATTTCAAAAACTCCATCTCTGTTCCTTCACATTTAAAGCTACGACAATTACCTTAGAACTGGTTTTATCTGTAGTCGGTATCAAAAAATCAGCAATTTTGTATCTTTTTTTTCGTTTAACGGGACAGACCTAGTTAGAATTTTCGAAAAATCGATTTTTTTTTTATTTCATTTTCAAAAAGTAGAATCTCTTACGAACATTTTCCGCCCAGGTAAATGTAAATCGGACCATTATTCGCCGAAATACAAGACTTTGTAGTACGTCGTGTCTGAGCCATAGGTAAGCAGGTAGCGGACTTCAAGTGCGTTTTTCTCGAAACCATGTTTTTGAAGTCGGTGATCACTGTAGCTCGAGAACGGCTTTACCGATCGGGTTGAAATTTATATCACTTGTTCTATACATGGTAGTCCTCCATATGAACGAAGGATTTTTTTTTTGGATAATTATTTTTATTTTTAATAGCAAAAAATGGAACTGATATTTTGGTCAAAAAAACACTTTTGACTTTTAACGGCCGCCATTTTGTGAAAAATGGAAATTTTTCAAAACCCTTCGTTCAACTGGAGCATTATATCATTAACTAAAAATCCCCTCCGTTTTTTTTGTTTCAGATGAGCCGTTGCAGCGTGAGCTTGATCACCGCAAACCGTGTTTTTTTTTGCAGCGTCCTCGGCAATTGACGGTCACCAGCTTATTTCGATTTGTATTGCGTTGAAAAAATTGCAACATATACATTACATATGTATCTTTTAAACGGAAGAACTTTTGTTGTGAATTATTTTATCGTTTGACCAAAAAAAAATCGGAAAAAAGGCCTTTTTTTTGACGTTCCAACTAGGTCTGTCCCGTTAATAGTTTTCACTCATGAAGCTTGAAGCTAAGAAGTGTTATGCTAATTAATTTTGATGGTAGCGACACTTTCGAACTTTATAGTTAGAAAGGCATTTAGTCAGAAATAACGAATTAAATAAACGATTAGACAAAAATAATTTGAACAAATTTCATAAATATAAACTCTACTGCGGAGTCGAAAATGAGCTCTTCTCTTCAGCATAAAATGTTCTTCGTCTGCAATAATAATGTATGATAAAGTTACATTTGGTGAACATTTAATGATGAAAACTCTATAAATCGAAAAAAGTTTTGAATAAATGTTAGAAAAAAGTTTTTCACTGAAAAAATCGAGGTTATTTTGGACCCCGTTGTAGGGGTCTAGAGATAAATATTGCCGATTGATTCTGTAGAGGTCATTATTAACTATATTCCCCATGTTTGTTTTCAAGATTTTTTTCCCCTTCGTCTCATATCACCTGTATTATTACACAGCTAGCTGTTCCCGCGGGTTCCTCCGCGGCAAGAAAAATTGTTGTTAATGCAAGTGTGATATTAATAACAATTATGTACTAATCTAACAAAATTTAATTATTTCTGTACGAGTAATAAAAATCTTTTATCTTGTAATGTAGCATAAATAATATTATTCTATTTTCTTCTTACTTTCAACAGATTTATATATATAAAGAAAAGGAGCCAATGAGCCAATGAACCAAGATATCGAGGTGATATGTAACCTAAATGGTTACTTGCTATTTTCTTCCCCCTTTGAACATAATTTTTGGGTTTTTTTCCTACTAAAATTCTCTAACAACAGCTGCTCAATAAAATATTGGAAATAATAAAATTTTCAAATTTTTTATCACTTCAATAAAATAGCTGTAACTTTTTTTCTGTCCAAGATTGAAACCCCAGCAACCGCTCGTTCTCTTTGTTTTTGAATTATCTTTTTTTTGGTAATTCGTTTTTTTGTGTATCTACATTTTTGAATTACTGATAATTTTTTTAAGTTGAACATTGAATAAAAAATTTGATTTTTTTTTCACATTTACGTAAAAAACCATTAATTGGAATGTTATACAGCCTACAACCTAGTGTGAATCATGAGCTTTCTTCCTGTGAAAGATTCATCGAAATCGGTTCAGTGGTTCTCGATTGATAAGCGGCCAAACTTTTTTTCGTCAACAGATTTATATATATGACAGATTTATACAACGTTACGGTATGGTACCTCAAATCATCTAAATTTAGCGACCTGTAGTAATTACTACGAGCTATTATTGTGACAAATATTTACATTATAAAAAAGTCAATAACACATTTGTTTCTGTGAACGTTTGGCTATTAACAGGGTATCGTAACGTTGCTTCTATGCTCATAGACTTTCGAGTTTGTAGCTTGGCAATAAAGGGATGACGAGGTATGATAATCTTTGTACATGAAAGCACAGTTTTATGAATGCATGTATGCCAAAATAAAATAAACGTAACAATCAACAAAGCATTTGGTTTATTATCCTCCAATAAATCCCAAAATACGTCTCGGAATCCTCTTAAGGCATTACATACGTCCAGAATTTTCAAAAAATCGATTTTTTTTAACAGATTATTATTCTCTATAGTTTTAGGCGTATTTCTGTGTAAGTCGATTGTACAAATTCCCCATAGATCGAAAGTTATTATAGAAAACGTGACTGCCCAACGAGAGTCTGATGCGCGCACTTGAAACTTTAAATGCATTTTTCTCAAAACTACTTTTTCTGGCACGGTCTGCATGATAACTCATACAGTTTTTAATATTTTTTGATGCTTTTTTTTTTTAAATATTCGAAATTGTTTTCTCTATAGTCTGTAGGGCCGGATTTTTGATGTTGTGATTAAAAATTTTTATAAACATAATTAAAGTGTGACATTTATGACAAAAAATGCACACTTTTTTTTAAACTGCCGTAAATTGCCAAAATTTTTCGAATTTCAAAAATCCGGCTCGACAGACTATAACTACAACTTTATTTTACAAGAATTTTTATACGTTTTGCAGATCCATCAGCATTTCATGAAGAAATGATGCAGACCGTGGAGCAACTTTTTTTTCATAGTGCTTCGGGAAACGTGATTTTTTATGTTGTAATTTTTGAAAAAAAAATGAAATAAATTTTTTTATAAAGTTTAAATACTAATAAACATGTGTAAAAATTATTTTTATTAATTTCTATTGCTATCTCTTCTAAAAACAGTTTTTCTTTTAGCGCGTTTTAGGCGCTGCTGGACGTATGTAAGGCGTTAATATCCTTCCGAAATTACGGTAGGATTCTCTTCGAATTAACCTAGTTTGAGCTATCCCTTCAAGAATTTCAAGAGCTACTGACAGCCAGGAGATATCACTGGGATATTTGGCACCGAATTCCTGAGAGCTGCTACGAAAACATTCAGAACTCCTTTGGAATGAAGTAGATGCTTATGTTATAATGATGTTTAATGATGTTAATCCTTGAAGTATAGATTCCTGTAGTTAAATGAAGGATACACGCGGGTCCAGACTAACTCAGTATCTTAAATCTGTTGCCAAGTTTGAAGTTATGAATATTAAGGCTTGGAAAGATCTGTATTTTTTTTTCAAGTATTCTTTCATTCAATTGAACAGTTTGTTTATCGAAATCAAACTTATTTTAACATATTAACATATTCGGAAAAATGATTAATTTTTGAAAGACCAGGTGTTTAAATTTAGACTCAAACTTTGTCTGGAGTATTCTAGACCCCAAATAAATTTGAAAAGTTCACGTTAAATAAATAGTCGAGATGGAAATATCAAATAATATATTCTGATCGAATGAAGATTGTTAAAAAATGGTAAAGTTTTTCCTTTTCGCATGAACTTTTCTCTATTCGAAGTGATTAGAATCATAAGAAATATTTCAGTTCAATTGAAAAGGCGTAAACGTATATTTCAATTGACTGAAATTTGTATAAATTTTATCAACATAAATCGTACTGTTTCACGAAGCATTTTTTCAAAAAGTTAAATTTCCAATCACTATATATTATTCTTTATCAATGCGAAATAAATGGGAGTATCTGAAAAATCCTAGAACCGTGTTCGAAACTGTAAGAACGTGAGTTGTAATTGAAGACGATTTTGACGTGCACATCGTTAGAACGCAACAGAATTTCTCGTTTATTTGTATCGTCCGGAAACACGTAATTCAATGAAGTAACCCTGAATAAATCGTAATGATGGAAGTTTAAAAATGGTGTATATTGATTCAATAAAAAAGTGGACAAATATCACATTTAATTAAATGGTCATTTTTTTTGGTTTTTTATATTAAAATACAATTTGATGCAATTTTTCGTAGATTTTGTAACATTGAATAAAATCACGACGGAAATTGTTTAATTTGTATTTCATGATAAATTACGATGTTATAGTCGTTCCAGCATATGCCAAGATACCAAGGTAATAATACAGCACTAGAGCGACCACGTGCTCTTTTGTGAGGCAGGGTCTTCAATGATACACATATATATTGTAAATGTATAGAATACACTTGGCCAATGGTCGTAGATCGTCGAGCAAAATACTACGGGAGCTAACCGGTATGGCCTTATGAATTTATTGTGTTTTCAATGATCCTGTCGACCACGTGTACGATTAAGGTATTCCTTTCGCGAACTCGAATATTTGACAATTAACAGATTTTTTTGTACATAAAATTAAAAACGCATCCCAGTCCACTCGAAAAATATCGAGCTAGGTTACCGAACCTTTAGAAAAGAATTATAACTTTGAAAATCATCTAATTTACACGACACTTTATGGAGATAACCTGTTGCTCACATTTCTATTTAATAATTCATGTATTAAATAATGATAGATGTTTGATATAAACTGTCTTATGGTAAATTAAATTCTAAAGATTTCGTAGCAACGATAAAAACTGTCACTGGACGTTTGAAAAAAATATTCACGATAGAACTTGAAAGAATGTGATCAGCAGACGATTTTTCGTAGCCGTGACATTCAACAGGTTACGTTATCTTCGACAGTTTTTACAACATTTTTAACGCTATTCTTGTTTTTGTCCGTCACAAATTGGGTCACATTTTTACCAATATCACTGCGTACTTTATATATATATATATATATATATATATATATATATATATATATATATATATATATATATATATATATATATGGGGCATTCCACGCCGATTCGACCTGGGTCTGACCCTTCAGCTCTCCAATTTTGTCCGCGATTTTTTGTCGTTTAGTAGTAGTTCTGAAGAGCACTCAGGAATTTTTTCAGATTTTTTTGGAACGATTTCACCAACTTATGATTTTATGAAAAATGTACATTTAGCCCAAATTTAAAAATCTGAAATAATTTACAAAAAACACATTTTATATATAAAAAATTTTGGGCGTTGAGTCAAAGTGGGCGCGAGTTTCCTTCTGCCCGTAGCAAGCATTTATGAAAAAAAAAAAAAAATCGAAAAAATAGAAAGGCGAGGTCTCTGGAGCGGGTGCGCTCACGCCCAAACATTTTTGGATGAATTCAAAGTATAGAAAATAAAAATACCGACTTTCCTGACTGGATGGTACGAATTTTTTTCAAAAGTTATACGTAGTCATATTTTTAGAAAAAAAACCTCGGAATACTGTGTTAATTATTCATTCCATCCGGTCAAGAAAGTCGGTATTTTTATTGTCAACACCTGAATTCATACGAAAATGTTTGGGCGTGAGCGCACCCACTCCAGACCTCGCCCTTCTACTTTTTCGAATTTTTTTTTTTTTCAAAAATGCTTGTTACGGGCAGAAGGAAACTTACGGGCAAAATTTCACGAGCACTAATTTATATTAAAAACTGATCAAATCTATGAAATTCAATTTTTTGTGCTAGATAATTATATAATTAAATACGTAGATCCATAAAAATTATTTTTTACCAATGTTCAATTCCTGCAATACACTTGGCAACGTTGCAGATTGGTTTGTTTTGGTTATACTGATCGTACTGATAGACATATATCTGCGCGATGGCTCATGGGTGTTATAACCTAACTTTTCAGTGATCTTTTTCAATCAATTTGGTGTTTACAAGTTTCAAGTGAATGTTTTTGCGTGAAATATGTCAAAAAAGAGTGAAAAACTTCGATACAAAGAACCTTTTGTTAAAAAAAATTTTTCAAACTGGAAGGAGAATGTTTCAAAATTTGTTATTATTTGTGCAGCATATATGCGTAACTATCGTTTAATTATGTATTTTTAAAATTTTTTTATTGGTGTTTGTATTCCTCTACTCTTTCCTCCATTCTCTCCCACACGTGCGGCTGCAGCCGACTTTATTCCAGCGCTGTATCGCATTTTTACCGAGGGCGAAGGGAAACTGCAGAAAACCTTGCCGATACAGCTGGTGCCCGACTAATCTCCGCGGGTGGCAATGCGAGCACGCTCAAACACGGCCACCAGAGGCACTCAGGCAGGCACCTCTTCAGCTGTGATGCAATGAGCCAGTCAGCGCACGGCTGGAAGGCCACCATCCGCACGATGAGAACCATCCACGGGAGGCCACCAAAGCCGTACACCGACCGCTCATGCATCAC
This sequence comes from Rhimphoctona megacephalus, assembly GCA_963989365.1. Classification (NCBI taxonomy): domain Eukaryota; kingdom Metazoa; phylum Arthropoda; class Insecta; order Hymenoptera; family Ichneumonidae; genus Rhimphoctona; species Rhimphoctona megacephalus. Next base: position 62,576,297 of record OZ022414.1, on the reverse strand, counting down.
AGAGAGGTTGTTTTTTTTTTTTTGGTCATGGATTTATGAAGGTAGAATCCGAACCAGCAGAAACACTTGAAAAAATTTTCAAATTTTCATTGGTGTTTTGGCCGGGATTCGAACCCGGGACCCGCGGCGTGCGAGTCCGAGCCCTTATCCACTGGACCAACCGCTCTCCCTTCGTTTAATCATGTATACGATGCACATACGGTGCGATCTCGATCTTTTTGCACCTCGATTTTTTTCATTTTTTTCTGTGGGCATTGCTATCCCCACACTCCCTACCACACTCGTCCAACACTCTGTAAATGAAAATAATGTAGAAAATCGAAGTCGCACTGTACTGTACGACATCGATTTTCTACCGCTTGTTGAGAGGACTGGTAAAAAATCGAGGTTCAGCTGAGAGGTGTGACTTAAATGTTGTGGGGAGGTACGAAATGATGCGAGCATGCGCATACCTATTTTTACTCTTAGAGTTTGAGGTTATGTTGCCGCAGCGCCTACGTGCCACCGTGTTGGACGAGTGTGGTAGAGACAGAGTAATGACAGCAATGCCCACAGACACTATTCCCCTTGGCGAGACAAAATAGAGTGGGGGCAAGAATTAAGGGGAATAGAAAAAAAAATCGCGGTGCCAATAGATCGAGGTCGCATTGTAACATTTTTTCTTCAAATTGTAATATGGGAATATAAAAGTCGGTAAAGTAGAACTCATTGAGATTAACGGACCACGATGCGACGTTGTCAAGTCTTTTGACTCGAAAGCTCAAATTTCATTCAAGGTTATGATATGCTTTAAGGTAGTTCCGTAGAGTTGGGGTACACGTATGACCATATATTTTTTGGCATGGAATCGAAAGAAAATTTTTTTTTTCCGTGTTGGTGAAATTTAAACTCTTTTTACCGTGTAGTTTTTGAGATGTTAGTTTTTAAAAAAATACATTGCGACCATAGGAGAACGCAGACGATAGCATAGGTTAGAACCTTCAGTTCGAAAATACTCCTAAATTTGTCGTGCAACCCGCGAAAAAAACTTATTGCTCTAATCTACGATATGTGAAGCATCTTCTAGGAGAAATTGAATTGGATTCACCGTAAAATTATCGAAAAATCGCAAATAAAATTACATACGTAGTAGAATTCTGTCGGCTTGACTCGGGCTTCTCTCTCTCTCTCTCTCTCTCACTCTCTCTCTCGAAATCAGTAGATAATCAAGATGGCGGCTCATTTATGCTCGTCGGTACGAATTGTCAATTAGACGAGTGCCTTTCTTAGCCACCAGCTGCTTCATTTCCAAGTTTTTTCTACTCATTGCATGTTTCTAGAGCTTCGAGTGAACGTTTACGGTGGTTCAGTTGTTTTTCTTTAATAAAACTACCCGAAGAAGTTCGTAATCAATTCATCGTGCAGCAAAATTTTCGAGGTTATGTTTACATTCTCACCGAACCACGGATCTGTTCTACATGAGTCACGCCAAGATCTTATTAAATTTGAATTGTCATTTACATGATTAGTAAGAGTATACGTGATTTGATAAATTTTATTCTCAATGAAAATGATTTTTAAAGTCGATTTTATAATTTAATCGTTCATTTACAAATTTGAAAAATGGAAATATTCAAACGTGAAAGTTATCGGGAACATAAATTTTTCATCCATTATACACTACAACCTCGATTTATCGAATCTTGATTCATGCCCGATCCAATCCGGCCAAATGTCTAGTGCGCAGAAACAAAAAGACGAAGTGTGCGCAGAAACAAAAAGACGAAGTGTGCGCAGCGTTCTATATTTACAAGTGCGATGCGGAGTTGGTCCCATCGCTGTTCAACATAAAATAAAACATTTTTTTTCTCAGAAACTACGTGGTGTATCTTCATGAAATTTTAACACCATTTTTATAAAAATGGAAACTATGCTATACATTTTTTTCAGGTTTCAAAGTTATAAATTTTACCATGATCAAATAACCTTAATAACAAATATTCAAACGATGTTCGTCGTATAAGAAAAAAAATTCCGTATGAAAAAATTCTTAATCAATCGAAATGAGACAATCTAACAATCGGGAAATTCATTTCATCGGACCAAAAAAAAGTTTAATTTTTTGTTGAACTATTTTTTTTTTTATATGCTATGAAAACTCGATGTTTACAGTTTTTCAAAGACGTATGGATGAAAAAAGCTAAGCTTATTTTTGACATTTTTCTGCAAGGGCTAGGTTTTTTTCATTCTAAATGGTTAAGGCGATTTCTCACTTTACAATTTTCAAAAATTTGATTTTTTTTATTACATTTTTCGAAAATATACATATCCAAAAGTATCGTACTAAAATTTTATGAAGATCGGAGGAGTCTAACTGTATTTTTGTGTGGCCTTTACTTTACTACCTGAGCACGTTCATCTGCTCCGCTCGGAGGGTAAACGCGTTTTTCTCGAAACAACGTTTTTCGACGGCTTGTTGATAAAATCTCCGAAACTACTGAACCGATCCTTATGAAATTTTAACCACATACTCTTTACAACTTTAGCTATAGCGCATATCAAGGATTTTTTTAAATGTTGATATTTACTATTTTTTTTGCCAAAAGCGGTGAAAAAACACGTATTTTTTGTTTTTTCGAAAAATGTCCGCCATTTTGTTATTTTTGCATATATCAAAAATCGTATGATATGCGCTATAGCCATTAACATACTGAATCTAAAACCGTTTGATTTTTTTGTTTCAGATGATCCATCTCCGAGATTTCATCAACAGCGCAGACCTACAATTTTTTAGGACATTTTTTTATCTACCATTTTCGTGTATAAATAGTAACTTAAATAAATAAAATTTTTTTTTATGTATTTCAAAAGTGCATTTATTAAGTGTAACAACTTTTATATCAATATCTATAATATAAACCTATCAAACAAATTCATGAAAATAGCCTTTTTTTAGCGTCTAAACTGAGAAGTCACATTAATATCGTAATAAATATTTAAAAATAAATAAATAAATAAATAACAAATTTTTCGAACGAAGTCAACAATTATCGTGTTCAGATTCGCTACAAACAATCCGTAATAGTAATTTCCATAACTTGTGGCAATATTTTAATTAGAATGAAAATTTTATTTCCTTGTTTCAAATTGATATTTATTTAATTTTATTTGAACATTCAATCTTTTTGACAAATTTTATCTGTAAATTCATAATTCTCTTTGCAACCGATCTGACGTTGTGCGACTCAGATCGACGTCGAAAAATTGTTTTTTTTTTCTCTTTTCACTTCATAACCCCGTTTTTTGTGTGCATGCAAAATAATGTTGTGATTAGAAGTTTTTATTAATAATTAAAGTTGATCACAGACACTTTTGCATAGTAGAGCATAACGTAGCACAAGAGATTTTGACCAATCAGATAGCGCACATGTGCACTATATATATGCGTCTGAAGTTACTCGATTGGTCGAAATTGCTTATGCTACGTTATGCTATGCTATGCAAAACCGCGTGTGATTAGCTCAACTACGGAAGTCGCGCTGACCTCTCGCGGTTCGTTGGAAAATACAGAATGATAAAAATCGTATCAATGATAGGAATCGTATCATTCAAACTTATTCGTCAAAATATCACATTACGTCAAAATATCACATAAAAAATGTAGAATAAAAAACGTTGTCCGAACGTTTTTTTGGAAAGACCATTTATCGAGTCACAATAGATTATTTTTATAGATGAGAGCAAACCAAGAGTATGGGCAAGATCAATTCACAGTGTTATCGTGAGAAATTCATCGTTTCAAGGTCAAGAGTGTAGGAGAAAGGTCTAGGCCGAATCGCTCTTATTACCTGCAGGGTCTCGTTTCTCCTTCGCGTGCTTTACGAATTTTTCATATTTTCGTCTCCACGTGCTTGAGATATTGCGAAAAAAATTGCCCACAAATTTTATATTCATATAAAAGTTTAAAAGTAATGGAATTCAGCATTATTTTTTTAAAAATTCGGTCCCATGTTTGTGTTTGATCAGGTTATTTGTAATTATTATTTTTATCGTCGTTATAACTTTGTATACAAACATGGATCTTTATGTACAGAAAATTTCAACCCAAGAACTTCTGGTTTGCTTGCTAAAAAATTTATCAATTTTTAGATCGATGCAGAATTGTTCAAGCTTTTTCAAGCAGGAGAATAACAGTAGATGAAAAAATATTGACTTCTCACAGTTATTAAAAATGAAACATGCACGAGTTTCCCTGATAGTGTGTACAACTACAATGTCATTTTACAATTACGAGAAAGTTTATTATCTGAAGAAAAAAACAATTTTATGTTAAAAAATTCTTACGTATTTTGAGAAAATTTTGAATGGGATGATCATAAAGACCAATCACTTTAAAATCAGAATAAAAATTAATTCATTTTCATATAATTCGTTCAATTATTCAAATTAATTTTTTAATTTTTATAAATCGCTGTTGTTATTTTCCATAAAGATGACCAAAAATAATTGGTTAGGGCGTGTGAATCACGAGCAAAGTTTCCATGTCTGTTTTGGTCAAAAACAAGAAATTCATAAATTCCGTCGCGTCCAAACTTATCTACTACATATGTTTGATTTTTCTTGTTTACTCAACAGTTAGTACCGATGATAAAAAGTCGCATGTTTCTTGTACTACGACTGCTTATATTACGACATACGGAGCACACAGAAAACATGCAACGGCAAAGAAAAAAAAAATTGGTCACAGATTTTACGTTTGAAACGTATATGTATATAACGAGACGATTTGAGGAAGATCACGTGATTGGTGGATGCCCACGTCAGGCGAGGTTGCGGACTCGTCCGATTGGAGGAGATCGGGCGTGTTTTCAATCGTACACACGCGTTCGTCGTACAAAATAGAACTGATATTACGAAGATGCGTGCTTGATTAAAATGATTAAAAAAAATAAGAAAATAAATGTAAAACAGTAATAAAAACGAACGTATGTTGAATAATACACTCACCGGTGACGAATCTTGCGCGGTTGAGCCGCTCGCTCCGTCTGGAGGTTAGGTACGCTTCTCTCTTCCTCGCCTGACATTCGATACACTTTTCGATTGACTGATTATTTAATAAATAAAAAATAAAAAAAAAAACAACAAGCGTGATAGTTTCTAATGCTTAACGAACGAACGAAAGTTCGTAAAAAGCTTTCAATTGTCTGACAAAAAAACAAAACAATGGTATAATTTATACTGTTGTTTTGTTTTGATTAGTCGCACTTGTCACGATGATGCCGTACACATGGAGACCTCCAAATTTTGGCTCGTTTATATCTAATTTTTTTCTCCCCTCTTCACGAAAATTATTTCCTGTCAGATAACACACGAGTGTGTTTGTGGCGACAAAATAAAACCTTCCAATCTACGTTCTTATTGCATATACCTGCGCACTTTACCGACGCGCTGGCCCAATAGTACGCGAAATATGAGCCCTTTCGGTTGCAGAGCGCTTCGCTTGTCAAGCACGCGTGATTATTGCATTTTTTTTCTTTTTTTATTGCACACCGTGTCCCGCTCGGCCCGGCCATCGGTTTATTATTTTCACTTACCGGCAGAGACTCCAAAACTCTCGAAAAACTCTCATAGATGTCAGGTTATGCTTGCGCGTATAGTGTTGTGACGCTCCGAGCTCCGAGCGGGAAAATTCGTAATTGTTAATTTGTCCTTTTTTGTTGCAGGTGGGCTCGATTGATAAGGAGCTGAAGCTCGCCTTGCGAACTTCTGAAATAATTGAAGTCAAATTCAAGATTAAAATCCAATAATTTTATTGTTACAACTTAGAAATTGTCGTTTATTTGAACACAAGTTCTCTTCTCGAAAGTCGACAAAGTTCTGATTTTCTTTCTTTTCGCTCGACTCACAATCTTCCATTCTTCGTGAGTTCCTCGCGCAGACTCCGTACACTCAACGCTCATTCACAACTCGACCAATCACACTGCTCACATATTTCCCACTCCAAGCTTTTTATTCCACGACTCTTTCTCGTAACAATCGCTCTTGTCCGCATACATATCTTTAATTTCCTCATGATTGACATTTCCCAAAGTTCCATTCGTAAAATTGAAACAGTCAGAAAATTTAGGAACTGAAAACTATTTATATAATATTCAAAGTTAATACTACGAGATCCTTGTATACAGAGTCTCATAAACAAAAAGAATATAAAAGTGGTACTGTGTATGATTTTAATCACGTGTTCATAACACTATAAAAATATTGTCGATTCTTATTTATTCTTAAATATTATTTCTTATCGTTGTAATTTATTGCTTAGTTACCATATCACATACCACGTTCTTCTCATTTTCTTTATTTACCAACTAATAACAAATCATCCTATAAAAAATGTACGATTATGAAGATCTATATTATTTAAGATTTGTACTTTCGCGGTTTTCTTTTGCAAAGGGAATTAGCGCACTCTAGTGACGAATTTCGCATTCGTCACAGCCACGGCACGGTCTTGCATACAGTACCTCTGTATAGTTAGCAGGTAAACTTAATATTTCTGAATTTCGATTATTGCAATCGGTAGGGCACGAATTAGGTAGATTAAGGTAACTAATTTAAAAATTAGGGCAATAATAATTTGTTTATAATTAATTAAAATTTATTGACCGTATAGTTAGCAGAAATTGGTTGATATTTTGGATTTCGACCATTGCAATCACTAAGACATAATTCAGGCAAAATTAGGTAATTATTTAGGACTTGATAAATCGATAATTAGTTATAAATAAAGGAAAATTATCAACCCTATAATTAGTAAAAGAATAGGGCGGAGATTCGCTGAAGAAACAACTTCAGGCCGTACGATGTGACTGGGGCTCGACACGAGAACCCAGCCTAACGTGAGGGAATGTTACAGCTGGGCATTTTCACTTCTTGCCAAAGTGTTTTTATTATCTGTTTATTGTGATATTACAGAAATAATTTTCGCCAGTTTTCGAAACTAGTTCGAAACGCGAAAAGAAATATATATCAATTCATAAAAACGATGCAAAGTGTCACAAAATCGTGAATTTATATTTCCGGTACAAGGAGTTGGTGCCTCTGGGATCGATGGGATCGTTGTTTTTTTAATCGTTAGACTTGTGGGAATAGTAGGGTGGGTTTGGGTCATCTCGGGGTTGTTTTTTGAATCGTTGGACATGTGGAAATAGTAGGGTGGGTTTGGGTCATCTAATTATCGATTTGTCAAGTCTTAAATAATTATCTAATCTTGCCTGAATTATGTCCTAGTGATTGCAATGGTCAAAATCGAAAATATCAAACAATTTCTGCTAACTATACGGTTAATAAATTTTAATTAATTATAAACAAATTATTGTTGCCCTAATTCTAAAATTAGTTACCTTAATCTACCTAATTCGTGCCCTACCGATTGCAATAATCGAAATTCAGAAATATTAAGTTTACCTGCTAACTATACAGAAGTGCATACAGTAGCGGGATTCTGTACACGACTTTCGTTAGTTAACGATATCGTTAGCCGTATTTAACGACAGTGTCGCTACGAGCGATTCGTAACGCCAAGTTATCGATGGTTGTCGCTAGAGAGCGTCGTTACGTAGCGAAAAGTGTCGTAAACTTACCTCTATAAAGTTAGCCGAACGACGTAAACTTTTCGAATTTTTTATTAATCATATCTTTCAGTATTCGTTTAGTGGTTATCAGTATTCTAATTAAAATATTTAGTGGTAACTAATTATCTTGTAATTAAATAAATAAAATTTGGGTTAAAGTTAGCCGAACATTTTTTATTTTTCGTGCAATCGATTAGACAAAATGCTAAATCGATGTAGAATCGTTCGGTGGTCACAAATGTTTCAATTGTAACGTTGAGTAGGCAATAGATTATTTAATAGCTTAAAAAAACTATTTGCGACCAGTCGGTGGAGTTTAGCCGGACAAATAGGTTATTACCTAACCAATTGTGTTCTAATGACTCTTGATCGAAAGAAAATCGTTTGGTGGTGATTAGGCCATAGATAACTACCATACCTACGGAGATAGGACGCGTTGCGTGTAACATCGTGTTGTCGCTTGTCGATATCGAATTCGATGTCGACAAGCGACAACGTAATCGCACTGCTGGAGTGCGATTACGTGCACGATCGAATTCGATGTCGACAAGCGACAACACGATGTTACATGCAACGCGTCCTATCTTCGTACATGGTGGTTATCTATGGTCTAGGGTAATGTCAAGAACAGTTAACTGTGCAAGACCAGCGTCATCTTTTTTATCCAGTAACCGCGGGAATTCGAGAAAGTAACTGTGCCTGTACAATGAAAAACCTTCAGAAACCAGTCGAAAACTCGGCACACAAACGCAGGAACAGGAAGTTTCGCATAAGATCCCATGCTTTTGCAATGTTAAAAAAAGACTTCAATTTATGTCCGTACATGATAGCACAGTTTTGTTTGATTGGTAATAATTTGATGAACGTTCACCACCGTACGTTGAGCGTATACGCACAGAGTACTTGTCCGGTCCATAACTTTTTATTAAAATTGCTCATTCAAGTAAAAATCAAATAATAAAAAGTTATGGGCCGGACAAGTACTCTGTGCGTATACGCTCAACGTACGGTGGTGAACGTTCATCAAATTATTACCAATCAAATAAAACTGTGCTATCATGTACGGGCATAAATTGAAGTTTTTTTTTTAATATTACAAAAGCACGGGATCTTATGCGAAACTTCCTGTTCCTGCTTGTTTTTCGTTGTTTTAGCCACGGCGCAGGTAATGTAAATAAATACTATTTGGCAACATTGGTCGAGCCATAGCCAAAACAAAAGTAGCTACTCGACTTAGGAGATCCCAGAAGCAATGTACCAACTGCATGCCCTACGTTGCCGGTACGTCCATGTTGATATATTCTCAGTTACCAAAGAAATACTTGTCCTAGTACTGATATCATAAATTTTACTGCTGCACGTTACTTAGATGGTGACCTTTTTTCATTTTTTTTTCTAGACAATTGATACTTCTTACACACCAATTATAAGTGGTATTTTTCTCATCTTGATAACGCTGATTTTTTAATATTTTGATTCCTGTTTTGCTCTGTGGAAATAAATTCAAAGTAACATTTATTGTGAAGTCTGGTTTTTTGGCCGGATATTTCGTGATCTATATGGTTGGTTTCTCTCCGGGATATGAATAAAATTAGTAAACATTAAAAAAAAAAAATTTGTGGAGTTTCGGATTTTTTGTGATATTATAGGGAAACGAGGGACCACCAATGTACATGTCCAGGTTTTTTTCCCCGGGAGGGGATTTTTGTTATTTGATTCCTCTTTCTGTCATAGATCCCATCCTCACACACTTACAATACATTCGTTATTTTTTATTTAACAACAAAAATATTCACTATAAATAATTTATATGGCAGTACAACGTTTGCCGGGTCAGCTAGTATATATATATATATATATATATTAGTGGAGCATTGAGTCAATTTTCCAAACAAAACTTGACACCGAATTGACAGTTAGGTATTTTTTTTAAATTACCGGTTAGACAGTGCGATTATACTAGATTCATTACGTTAATTATCTCTCATAATATCTTAATAATTAACGTTTTTTATAATGCCAAATCGAATTTAATCCTCCGAACATTTTCTTTTTCTCTGCTTCGTTTTTTTTCCTCGTAAATATATATGTGCCGTTAAAGTCTTGGATTTCGCTACAATGTAATATGTGTCACAAGAATATCATCTTGGTACTGAAATTAACGTTCTAATTTTATCAGGCCCTGTTGACTATACTCGTGAAAACAATTTGTTTCCTCGCATATTTTTTCTCATGCAGTTTCTTCGAATTTGCTTCGATTTTCTTTTGTTTTAATCCCATTCTACGATTAATAATCTACGATTAATAAGGAACTGTAAAAATGAAAAAAGATTATTCAGTTGCCACTTTGGACGTGGCTTCGGTTTTAGTGTCACCCCACATCGGATGACTACCGTCGCCCTTTTTCTGCGATACTTTTTTTATGAGATCAACCGAGGCCGTTTTGCGATCGTACGCCCAACCTAATTTCGCGTAAAAATCAATCCACGTTGTTGTCATAGTCAGACCAAAATTACTAAATTCAGAGGCCTTGTAATCCCAAGGGAATGCGTGATGATAATTGTGCCAACCCTCGCCCATAGTAACTAACGAGACGTATTTATTCTCCGCTGGTGATATTGCTCTGTCGAGAAGAAGAACAAAAAAGAAAAATTGAGTTATTTCATATAACAGTGCAAAAATGAGAAATTATAACTTATGCATTCACATTATTAACCCTAGGTTCCTACTTGGGAAGAAATTGATCCAGACCAAAATCGAATTGTGGCTGGCGTTTTTTTTCTCGTCGATTTTAGGGGTTCCCGGGGGGGAGGATAATTTAAGTTAAACCCTTTTTGGTTCGTACACCAAATGGCAACCTTTAATACCCTCTGGTTTTAACGCTAAAGGCGTTTAAAAATCTATTTGGGGTCAATTTGTCATCATGTAGGAACGGCGTCAGAAAATCGATTTTTTTTTTCCAACATAAATACGTCTTGTGTGTTCAAAAAGCGCGCGTTTGAGAGACTATGTGCAGCATAATCGTTTCTAGAAGTCTTGTCGGCCGAAAAATGCGTGTTCTCGAGCGCCTCCATGGCGCATGGCGATGTATAGTGGCAGGTGGCAACCTTATGTGCTTGTATGTGAGAAGGACGCATTCGTCATTCGGCAAAAAAGTCATTTGGCAAAATTGACAAACGGGTACGTTGCGCGTACTGCTCGAAGGGAAACAACCGGAAGTTCCAAAATATTTGCCGTTTCTGCGAATTACCAAGATGCGACTTGCATCGAATGCTTTTATGCATAAAATATGGACCGATCGCTTAAAAAATGTTTTCAACAACCTGCGATTCATTTTGTTATTTTTCATGAGTAAATAAAAATGATACTTCCTCCAAGAAACCTTTGCGTTGCATTTTATTCGATACCTGCTTCATCTTTGAAATATGAAGATGCAAAAATACCGTAACTTCACCCCTTGCAGTTTTGTAAAAGAAACGTTAAAATTGGTTTGCTATCATTGTTTTCTTATAATTTCATATCTAAACTTTATGGAACAACCGATTCATTTGAAATAAAAATCAAGAATATATTTAAAAAATTCAATTTTAAGCCATGCGTGCGATTTCTCGAAAAATGAATTAGCTTTTTTTTTAATGTCAACTACGGGGAAACTATTCGTTTTTTTGCATTGATCCTTGGATCATTCGATTAATCAGGATTCGTACTAATGTTTTGAAAAAAAATCGCTCAAAAATATTGATTCTACACAGAATTATGAGCTCGCAAAGTGACCAGGGACAAATTGTACCCATTAGGAACGATGGGGTAGAAAAAAGTAATGTAGAAACCTAGGGTTAACGTATGAATCGTTAATTAGTTAAATATTCCAAACGAGTTCGACCAGCGTTTGAAATTTGTTTTACTATATGTAAGGTAGAGATCGGCAAAAATATTATTTTAAGGTCATTTTTAGGTATTATTACTAATTTTTCAAAAAATTACTATTATTTTTTTGGAAAATATCCATTATCCGAAAAATTGATAATTTACGGGAAAATATTGTCAATTACTCAACAAATGGATAATACTCACGTACAAATTACAAATTAAAAGAACGAAGCAAAAAATTTTTAATATATTTCAAATTACACGAAAAGTTACAAATTGCAGAAAAATTATTTCTATTAACCGGAAAAATTACAAATTGTAGACAAATTATTTCTAATTACACGAAGAATCGAAAAAAATATTACTAATTACTTGAAAAATTAGAAATATTGGACAAAATATTTTTAATTAATCAAAAATAAAAAAATAGAAAAAAAATTTTTCTAATTAGTTGAAAAATTATTGGAAAATACTTTTCTAATTACTCGAAAAAAAAAAATTAGAAAATAATAATTTCCTAAATACGCAAATAACAACAAAATAGAGATTTTTTTCTAATTATTTGATACATAAAAATTAGTAAAAAATATTTCTCTAATTACTTGAGAAATACAAATTGGACGGAAATTTTTTTCTAATTATCCGTTTAATGGTTAATGGAAAAAATTGCCATTTAATTTACATTTAATGGTAGTAATTTACATTTACTCGGTTACTGATAAGAGGAGAAATTTCGGCTTGGGTCAGAATGACCCAATGGTAGTAACTGAGGCTTTCTTGATTAACAGTAGCAGTAGCGTATTCGGTCTGGGTCAAAATGACCCTATGCAGTAACCGAGGTTTTCTCGATTACAAGTGGCGTGAGCGGTTTCGGTTTGGATCAAAATGGCCCAATGGTAGTAAGCGAGGTTTTCCTCGGTTACTAGTAGCAGGGGTGAATTTATTCTGGGTCAAATCGACCCAATAGTAAAAACCGCGGTATTCTCGGTTACCAGTAGCAATACCTGTTTTAATCTGGGTCAAAATGATCCAATAGTAATAACCAAGGTTTTCTCGGTTACTAGTAGCCGGAGCGGTTTTATTCTGGGTCAAAATGACCCAATGGTCGTAGCCTAGATTTTTTCGGTCACCAGTAGCGGTAGCGGCTTTAGTCTCGGTCAAAATGACCCAAAGGTAGTAACCGAGCTTTTTCCAGTTACTAGTAGCAGAAGTGATTTTGTTATGGGTCAAAATAACCCAATAGCAAAAACCGGGTTTTCTCGGTTACCAGTAACAGTAGCGGTTTTAGTCTGGGTCAAAATGACCCAACGGTATGAACCGAAGTTTTCTTGGTCACCAGTAGCGGTAGCGACTTTAGTCTTATTTTAAAATGACCCAATAGTAGAAATCGAAGTTTTCTCGGTTAATAGTAGCGGTTTTAGTCTAGGTCAAAACCGCTTCCGCTACTAATGACCGAGAAAACCTCGATTACTATCATTGGGTCATTTTAATCCAGAACAAAACCACTCCCGCTACTACTGATCGAGAAAACCTCGAATGCTATCATTGGGTCATTTTGACCCAGAACAAAACCGCTCTCACTACTGGTAACCGAGGAAACCTCGGTTATTATCATTGGGTTATTTTGACCCAGAACAAAACCGCTCTCACTCTGGTAACCGAGGAAACCTCGGTTATTATCATTGGGTCATTTTGACCCAGACTAAAATTTCTAGCGCTACTAAAGCTACTACTGACCGAGAAAACTTCGGTTACTACCATTGAATGGAAATTATTTCCATTAACCATTGAATTTCATTTTTTCCATTCTACCTTCTGGCTGGAATTATTTTTTAATGAGAAAAATATTTTTCTCTAATTTTTTGTTTTTTGTGTAATTAGGAAAATATTTTTCTTTCATTTTTCTTTTTCGAGTAATTAGAAAAATAATTTACTCTAATTTTTTGTTTTTCGGGTAATTAGAAATATTTTTTTCTAAAATTTCTAATATTTCGAGTAATTAGGATTTTTTTTTCAATTTTCTACTTTTCAGGTAATTAAAAATATTTTTTTAATAACTTTAAATTTTTCAAGTAATTGGAAATATATATTATATTTATGGATTTTTTTTTTTTTAATTTGCAATTATTTTGTGTGAAATACTAAATTTTGAAGTAATTGAAATTATTGTTTGACAAAATATAAAATTTTTAAACAATTCGTAACATAATATTGTAGGGATTGGAAATTAGCCATACACACATTTCGAGTATTAATAATAATTGACGATCGGATATAGAAAATAAAAAGAAAAGAATCTGAATGCAATCGTCGAAGAGATTGGGTCTGTTAATTTCTTAGCTGTCAAAAATATAATAAAGCTCGTTACAAATTTCTATAAATTGGTTCTGATTATTTATTCCTACAACATTGTGTAATCTCATTTTTCGACAATAATCAATTTTTTTTTGAATTTTTTTGACGAAATCATTAGAAATAATTTTCAGTGAATTATTAATTTTTTTGATAATTAATATTTTATTTTTTTTTTCATTAGAATTTAGAAGTTGATTCGAAAAAAAAAAATGATAATTTTTTTTGCCGATCCCTGATGTAAGGCATGATTTTTTTGCCAATAAAATCATCGAAATCATCAAATTGTTTTGTTGGCTTTTCGTTATCAAATCTCCTTTGGATTGCCGTCTAAACAACAAAAACACACTGAGAAAAGAAATTTGTTGATTCAACAAACTTTTTGTTGAATCAACAAATTGTGGCGAACAAAATGAAATTCGTTAACTCAACAAAAATTTGGTTAATTCAACAATTTAATCTGCTGGCTCAAATGAATATTGCGAATTACGACGAAAATATTGATGAATCAATAAAATTTTCTGTTCAATTAACAAATTTCATTTTGTTCGCCACAATTTGTTGATTCAACAAAAAATTTGTTGAAACAACAAATTTCTTTTCTCAGTGCATATCGCAGACCAAGTTCAAAACTGGGACACCGACCGTAACTGAAATCTTGTTGTTATTTTTATTCGATCATATGACTTTTCATTTACTCAACTCATTCGCCTCTTTTATATCGAAAAAATATGTTACTTAATTGTCAACGAACTTATCGTAGCTCCGATAACCCCAAAAATGTGCGCAGCTGTTGATGGTCCACGATAAATTCAGAAATACTACGTATCGTATGAAAACCTGAGATATTATGGCGTGATACCAATCTTCGTTCCACAAATAGACGGGAATTAGAGTTGGAATTACAAAGCAGACTATGAATTTCAGGAATCCAAAATATCTGGAAAAAACAAAAATATATATGGTCGGATGTGAACGGAATATTATGTAATAACTTCACACACATTTTTGTTTATTTTAGCAATATTAAATTGGACAATTTTAACAGTACACGCAACAAATTTTCCAATAAAATTTATTATTAAAAAATTCATAATAATTATTGTGTTTGACAGTTCTTATGAAGAGCGATAGAAAATTTCACATTTCACGCAATAACTCCGAAACTTTTCTATAATTTTTTTTTTTTGTAATTCTCAATTACAGAGGAACATATGACGAAG
The DNA here is from genome assembly GCA_963989365.1 of Rhimphoctona megacephalus. Taxonomy (NCBI): domain Eukaryota; kingdom Metazoa; phylum Arthropoda; class Insecta; order Hymenoptera; family Ichneumonidae; genus Rhimphoctona; species Rhimphoctona megacephalus. Next base: position 62,561,242 of record OZ022414.1, on the reverse strand, counting down.
TTTGTCAGAAAAACAAAATTTTTTATCGTTTAGTTTTGGAGAGATAACGTTATAAAGTATTATATATGGGAAAAGTGGTTATTTCCGAAACTCCAAACTTCATATCAGACATTTTTCCTGAAAGTTCATATGTTCTTACATTCCTATGTGAAATAACAACTAAAAATACTAAATCATTTCGGAAGTCATATCCAAGTTTTCAGAGACTGATCGAAGAGTTAACTTTTGAACGTGAATGTAGCAAAACTACTACTTTAAGTGAACCCTTTCTATTCACACCATAACACAGGAAAAATTGAAAACTTTACGAACGAAAGTCCTCCCGATGGTTCGCATTGTAGTTCAGTCGTTAGAATGGTCAAAACTCAAAACTCAATAAAAGGGCAATAGTCCAGGAACTGGGTATTTTTACGTGACACCGAGCCAGAACGATTCTAACCGACGGATTCGTGTAGGGCTGATGTCCCTGATGAAGGCCTGCCACTTTCCAACCACAGATTTTGGGGGGCTTTTTTTTGCCACGCGGTCAAAGTTGGCAAAACCATGTTTTTGGGAGATAGCGTCGAAACTATTAATCGGAGAAAAAAAAAGTTCAGTAAGTATTTGTAGATATTAGAAAAACGAACAATTTGGCGGGTCGCAAATTAAAATCGGTTCATTAGTTCGCCCGCAAAAAAATATAAACCAGCTAAAATGGCCATTTCTGTCATAGCCTATTATTAGTTTAAAAATGCGTATACAGCCTCCAAAATCTCAGGATATTTGCTCCTCGGTACACTAAATAAGTGTGCAAAATTTGGGCTTGATCGGAAAAACAGTTTTTGTGAAGAGCCATTTGTTATTAAAAAACCGAATGTTTTTGCGAGGAATTTCTACACCGGGAGAGTGTCGCAGTGCAATAAAACCAAAACGAAATTGATCCGAAAGAGTCGTACTATCATGCACACTTTGGGGCAAATCGATTTTTTATAATTAAAAGGGTGAAAATCGGCTCCAAAAATAGGGTACGATTTTTACTCATAAACAAATGGAATTCCATCGCGAATTTTTAAGTCACAGAGTCGGAATTGACATATTTCGAAAGCGTTTATTTTTCTACGAATTTAGAAAAAAAAAATTTGCAAAAAGTTTATTAGGGGGAGATAAAAAAATTTGTTTTTCAATAATTATTGCAGCTGCTCATTTCAACATAGAGAGCTAAAAATTGGACAGCGTACAGAGAAAGGCTTGTGCTAACTGGAGAAAAATCGGCGGAAAAATCCCATATAAATTTATTGTTTATTTCAGCGGTTTTATGAGAGGCCAAATGTGACGTCGCGTTTGGCGGCAGAGTGGGGGTAGCCGTCTCGGGCTCGCGCGCGCTCGGGTGAAAAGTTAATCCGCGCGTTCAAATTCGACAAACATAGAATATCTCGGGAACAAATTAACTAATCGAGTTGTTTTTTTTTAATCTGGGCTAACTTTTTCCGCTGATCATAATTTTGTTATTAATTATAATTTTAAAAATATATATTCTTTAATTTTGAGAACATGTGGTGTGTTTCGTAGTTGTAATGGCCTCAATTCGTTCATTTATTGTAAAAACGAAATGACACGTGCTCTGCCAACAAAATATTTTGCATTGAATTTTTTTTTTCCTCCGTTCAGTAGTTGGAGAACAACACAAAAATAACATTTGAATCTGATTTCACCCAAAAGTTAAGTACAAAATAGGGTAAAATAAACAAATAAAAAATGATCAATAAATTTGGAAGTGAATTTTCAATTTTTCAGAATTTTTAATAACAAAATTATGATCAGCGGAAAAAGTTAGCCCAGATTAAAAAAAAAAAAACAAGTTTCCATGTTTGTCGAATTTGAACGCGCGGATTAACTTTTCACGAGAGCGCGTGCGAGCCCGAGACGGCTACCCCCACTCTGCCGCCAAACGCGACGTCACATTTGGCCTCTCAAAAAACCGCTGAAATAAACAATAAATTTATATGGGATTTTTCCGCCGATTTTTCTCCAGTTAGCACAAGCCTTTCTCTGTACGCTGTCCAATTTTTAGCTCTCTATGTTGAAATGAGCAGCTGCAATAATTATTGAAAAACAAATTTTTTTATCTCCCCCTAATAAACTATTTGCAAATTTTTTTTTTTCTAAATTCGTAGAAAAATAAACGCTTTCGAAATATGTCAATTCCGACTCTGTGACTTAAAAATTTGCGATGGAATTCCATTTGTTTATGAGTAAAAATCGTACCCTATTTTTGGAGCCGTTTTTCACCCTTTTAATTATAAAAAATCGATTTGCCCCAAAGTGTACATGATAGTACGACTCTTTCGGATCAATTTCGTTTTGGTTTTATTGCACTGCGACACTCTCCCGGTTTAGAAATTCCTCGCAAAAACAGTCGGTTTTTTAATAACAAATGGCTTTTCTCAAAAACTATTTTTCCGATCAAGCCCAAATTTTGCACACTAATTTAGTGTACCGAGGGGCAAATATCCTGAGATTTTGGAAGCTGTATACGCATTTTTAAACTAATAATAGGCTATGATAGACATGGCCATTTTAGCTGGTTTATATTTTTTTGCGGGCGAACTAATGAACCGATTTTAATTTGCAACCCGCCAAATTGTTCGTTTTTCTAATATCTACAAATAGTTACTGAACTTTTTTTTTCTCCGATTAATAGTTTCGACGCTATCTCCCAAAAACATGGTTTTGCCAACTTTGACCGCGTGGCAAAAAAAGCCCCCCAAAATCTGTGGTTGGAAAGTAGTAGGCCTTCATCAGGGACATCAGCCCTACACGAATCCATCGGTTAGAATCGTTCTGGCTCGGTGTCATGAAAAGGGCCTTTTTCATACCCGGTTCCTGGACTACAAGAAGGTTTTATTACCTGACTGACTGAAGTAAACAGTTAAAAGGAGATTGTAACATTCACGCACGAAGAATATTTAAACTTTACAATTTATTCTTGTCTTATATCGAGAAAAAATTACTGTTTTTCTGGAAATTTGTGAAAAGTACAACAAAACGGCAATTTCTTTCATTTTGTTTGAGATAGTGTAGCGAAAGTGTGATAACGCACTTCAATCTTGAATCTGTCATGAAATGTTTTTCCTTGAAAAAATCACAATAAAGTTGCAACATGAATTTCGAAAATTCAATAAATTTTCTATTATTACTTTTTAAATGATCATTTACTTTATTATGATTCTTTTTTAATTTTATTATTATTATTATCATTATTATTATGACAAATATATCTTAAGGAAGGAGAAACTTTAGCAAGCTCTGTACCCGAATCGACAACGTGATTGACCCGCTCATTATGACCCTGAAGATAGCGCGAGAATCACGTTACTCCTGTTCCAACAAAAGTTTTTGTCCACGTGTATAAATCCCATGCATACCAAGTTTATCCTCCTTCTTATTTATCAACATGCGTCCTTATGATTGGACAGCAAAAATAGTAATCCACTTATACCGAATCTACAGTATTTTTCGATTTGAATAAATTTTCCACACCGATGGATAAATTATCACTAAAACGTCCATACTCTTCAGTATTTTCCATACCGATTTACATGAATTTATAGAAAAATTAAACTGTCTCGAATTTATCATTTTTGACAACTTTTAATTTACACTTTTTTTAATACATTAAACGAACCAGATTGTATTTGAACATTTGGACTTACTTTTGCGAAAAGCGAACAACAGGATCAGCCAAAACATCACTCATATCGATGTTATTACCTCGTCTCAAGACTTCCGGATGTTTCTTCATCATGAGCCAGCCAACGTGGGAAAAGAAAAAACCTCTTTTACTGTTGTGAGGATCTGCATCGGTTTCCGTGTATTTATGATGTACTCTATGGTCTCTCACCCAATCGTATATTGTATTCTAAGAAAACAAAAAGAATAGAGACGTTTGAAATTAATGTGAATGATAAGGATCCATAAATAGGACACGATCTTTATATAAGTATAAAAATAACAACCAAAAAAAGGCCGACAGCGATGGCTGCGCGGTCGGTGTCTGACTTTCGCGGTCCCCCAACTTAGGCAGCCTCAGGCGAGGTCAGTACTCGATTCGATGACCGCTTAGCCATGCACCAGCTCGCGCATTAATCGCTGAGCGGGAGTCAATATTTCTGAGTTTCCGATGGTGCTTAACCAACGAAAACTACAAAAATAGAATCGCCTGCATTGGGCGAGTTTTCCACAATTTTTCTTGGCCCTCGTGCAAATGCGATACAGTTGTGCATTAGGAAAGAGTGGCTGTGGGCAACACTCTTGGAGGGTCTCTCAGGAAATTGGAACGTAGTGAAGTGCAGGAAAAGTGGGGTTAAAGTGATGGGATAAGCTCGTAAAAATCCGCGAGAGTATACGCAGGAACAATAAAAAAAAAATAATAATAAATGAAAATATTCTCAACTAATATCAACTAGACCGATTAAGGAAGCTTTCCAGTGTGAAATTTTCAAAAAATCGATTTTTTTTTTGCTTTATCGAATAGTATACACTCTTCCGAATATTCCCTGAAATTTTCATGCCGAAATTCAGATTATTTCGGTGACTGTACAGCATTTCTTGGAAGAAGGCAACGGAGCGCTACAGCTGCCGCGTCGACTTTGAACGCGTTTTTCTCGAAACAGCATTTTTAAAAACGGTGTCCAACTTGGAGGGCAGAGTTTTAAAGCTATCGAGTTGAATTTTTTACACAATATTCTTAACGTCATTGTTTATCGTGCTATGGAAGCTTTTTTTTTTTTGACATCTTCCTATTTTTTTGTAAAAAAACTGCCAAAAAAAATGCTAAAATCGATACTTTTTGTTCAAACCGGCGCCATTTTTGCAAAAAAAAAAAAAAAAGCCTCCATAGCACGAAAGCCAATTATATACCGATCAATAATCTTTTTGTGTTTTTTGTTTCAGATCAAAATTGTGACCCCCAACGTGGACACCACATCCAAGTGCATTTTCTGCAACAATTGTTTCATCATTTTTATAGATATTAATTAATAAATAAATCGATCTTTAAAAAATTGTTTTGTATTCTTCAATACCCAATTAATATACAAAAAAAAAACCAGACCGATTAGATTATTTTTTCTTTAAAAAAAAAAATCGCGAAAAACAGCGATTTTTCGGGCTGTCACACTGGAAAGCTTCCTTAAACTCCTATGCTTACTTCGCCAGCAGTAAGGTAAGAGATGAGTAGAATTATACGAAGTGGCAGGTTAGCCTTGTACGATCGATGTGTCCAGTAACGGTGTGCACCACCAGTAACTCCAAAACCCGATGCGAAGGTCATAATCCAACCTGGATAATAATAAGCAACAAAACATTTAACTGCACATTTGACATTAATTATTTATATGCAAAGGTTAGGCTACAAGTCTTGCTATCTTGAGGTAGTAGTCTCCCGAAAACGTTTTTTTATAGAATTTTCGAGATATTGGAAATCAAAGATTGCACAGTTTTACATGTGTTCTTACGGGGAGCGGTAGGAAATTTCACATTACACGCAATAACTCCGAAACTTTTCTACAGATTTTTTTTTGTCACTTACAGAGGAGCATATGGCGAAGTTTGTCAAAAAAACAAGAATCTTGACCATTTACATTCGAAGATATAGCGATATAAAGTATATATTATGCGTATTAGATAGGGAAACGTAATTATTTCGGAAACTCTAAGCTTTGTATTAAACATTTTTCCGGAAAGTTTATATATTTTTAGATTCCTGTAAGATGTAACAACTATCATTATTAGATTATTCCTCAAGTTATATCCAAGTTTTCGAATATTGGCCGGGGAGTGAACTTTTAAAAGTGACTGTGGCAAGACTATTACCTTAAATATAACTTAACTTCAACCTGTATAAATATAGAAAAGACCAGTGCATAATGGGATACCTAATAAATCTGTTAAAAAACTATTTTTTTCATAGTGTTTTTCATACAGCAATATCTTTCGCAGATTTGATACCAATTCAAGAAATCGGTTGTTTTCAAATACAACTGCGAAGCAGGCATTCAGTATCTTTATCGTCATTTCCGTGGCTAGACTTCGCAGAAAGTCAACTTTTGCTTTTGGGTTTAGATTTGCTTATTTTATCAAATTGGTTTTTACGGTTTATTAGCTCTTCCGTATTATCGTAACGTGGAATTGCTTCTTTTGTGGAATATTCCCTTAACGTATGACAGCCGATGGATAACGAAAGGAACAAATTTTTTAATGAAAAATAACGAAAAATAAGGGAGCTTTTTCAGTTACGAGTAAAAAGAAATCGACCAAGTCTATTTAAATCAATGAAAATATAATACTTTCTTAGATCCCTTGCTTTGACTCGGTCTCCTCTATATATATACACTTAATATTTATATCTATCTTTAAATCACGTTACACCATAGTATCAATCCCTTATGCTCCAATATGGGAATCGTGAGTAAACCGTAGAGAGCTACAAAGTGAAATCCGAAAATCCATACGACGTTCGACCATATTATGGGTGTTTTAAAGCTGAATGGTCCTATCGTATAATCTTTTGTCAATGAGTGATCAATTTCATCTTCATGTTCATCCTTAACGAGATCATCTATCTCCGCCATATTCTCGGTGTCCTCTATTTCCTTAACAGTCATTGCTTCTGTCGATGACATCTTTTGTTCACTCCTTAAACTGTTGCTCGTTTGATCGTCGCATCTAATGACCATGCAGGGAGAAAAAAATTGATTTTCGTAACTACTTTCATTTTTTCAGCTTAAATCCAATGGAAGCTTAATTCGAATCTGCATCAGGAGATCCGAATATTCGGAGTGGTTGAAAAATTTGCCGTAAACAAAAAAGCATACTTTTAGCTGACTAGTCGAAAAATTTTCGGGCCGGACAAGTACTCTGTGCGTATCCGCTCTACGTACGATAGTAAACTTTTATCAATTTGTTACCAATAAAACTATACTACAAATATTACAAATGAGAGAGTGGCAGCGTTTAAGCTCACGCAGGCTAATGTAATTCTGTATTTATTTTTTTAAAGCCCTTATAGTTCTAAGTCATAGGATAATATTTCGTTGTAATAAAGCATTAATTAGAAAAATGGCATATGAACATGATTGGAGATTTTATAAACATAATAAAATCCGACGTACTTGGCCATATATACATTAGTAGATCTCTATTTATTTATCAACTTTTTGTGAACTCACAACATTTACGAGAATGAAATTATCACCTCTGTACAATCTGACTTAATTTGACCGCAAAAAAACAGCATAAATGCTATAAAAAAAAGTTGAGACAAGTACATTTACTCCTCCCAAATAGTTTGTCCGGTAACAAATCTCAGTTTCGACATAAAACCTTCACTAAAAATTATAAAAGTGATTTTCTCCCAAGAAAACCAACCTTCCAAAAATTCTCTGATTCATATCAAATCTCTCAAAAAATGATAGAAAAATCCTACAAAAAATTTCTCAATAAATTAGAAACTCACAAAAAGTTATAAGAGCCTCTCAAAAATTTATCAATCAAATCATAATTTCACAAAAGATGCCGATTCAAACCTGCCCAAAAATTAAGTCTAAACTTCACAAAAAGTTATTAAATAAATAAAAATGATAAAAGCATTAATAGTCAAATACATTAAAACCTATTAAAATCCAATAAAACACTTTCAACGAATTGAAAATACAGTTGTTCTACCCAACAAGAATAAGAATAAAAAATAATTATGAGAAAAAATTTTGATACAAAAAAGATTTCAAACGCAAAAAATTAGATTGAAAATTTCGGCCGAAGTACTTGGCGAGTTTGTAACTATAAGTGATATATTATGTAAATTAAGGCGTCTTCTCACTTTGGAAATTTAAAAAAATCGATTTTTTTTTTTTTTTAAATTTTGAAAGTACATATCTTCAAAAATGTCATCTCGAAATTTCATAAAGATCGGACGAGTCTAACTACATTTTTTGGCGACCGTTAGGTGACTACCTGAGAGTACCCGGCGATCCCTCCAAAACTTTAAACGCAGTTATCTCAAAACAAGGTTTTTCGGTGCTTTGTTGATGAAATTTCGGAAACTATCCGGCCGATTGTCATGAAATTTGAATGACATATGCTTCATAGTTATGGCTATAGCGCATATCATCAGATTTTTTAAATTTTGATTTTAAGAATTTTTTTTTTACAAAAAACTGCAAAAAAATCGTGGTTTTTTTTTACTTTTTCGAAAAACGTGCGCCATTTTGTTATTTTCGCGAATATCAAAAATCTGATGATATGCGCTATAGCCACTGACATACTGAATCTAAAACAGTTTTATTTTTTTGTTTCAGACGACCCGTCTCGGAGATACCATCAACAAGCCACGACCATAACATTTTTACACGGGTTTTTCAATGCTACTGATGTATTATAATAATTGTTTAAAAAAATAAAATAAAAATTTTTTCATGTACTTGAAAGATGTGTTTATTACATAGGATCCGTTTTATCCCATAATTTTAAGCAAAAATCCTCGAAAAAAAATCGCAAAAACAGCCTATTTTTGAGGCGCTTAAAGTGAGAAGATGCCTTAAGCGAAAAAACTCACCAAGTACTTCGGCCGAAATTTTTTTTCAATCTAATTTTTTGCGTTTGAAATCTTTTTTGTATCAAAATTTTTTCTCAAATTATTTTTTATTCTTATTCTTGTTGGGTAGAACAACTATTTTTTCAATTCGCTGAAAGTGTTTTTATTGGATTTTAATAGGTTTTAATGTATTTGACTATTAATGCTTTTATCATTTTTATTTATTTAATAACTTTTTGTGAAGTTTAGACTTAATTTTTGGGCAGGTTTGAATTGGCATCTTTTGTGAAATTATGATTTGATTGATAAATTTTTGAGAGGCTCTTATAACTTTTTGTGAGTGTCTAATTTATTGAGACAATTTTTGTAGGGTTTTCCTATCATTTTTTGAGAGATTTGATATGAATCAGAGAATTTTTGCAAGGTTGGTTTTCTTGGGAGAAAATCACTTTTATAATTTTTAGTGAAGGTTTTGTGTCGAAACTGAGATTTGTTACCGGACAAACTATTTGGGGGGAGTAAATGTACTTGTCTCAACTTTTTTTACAACATATATGCTGTTTTTTTGCGGGGATTTGTTGACTTTTTGTATGGAATTCATACCTTGTCATTTAAATATGTCTGTATTGTGTACGTACTTGGGTGATACAAAAAAATCAGCATTTTTTTCGGTGTTGCAGCAAAATATAATAATATTTTATCAAAAAGTGATTCTATCAAGAATTCGATCCTTAATAAAAAATTTAAAGACTGCTCTAGCGATTTTTTTCTGATTTCGGCTAACTAAAAATGGATACATGATCGAATTTCGAGCTACTGTATCGCTACTATAGCGGGACTAAAAATGCATTGTGAAATAGTTCTCTAAGAAGTGTTCAAGTGAATTCAAACTTCGTAATTAACCGTCAGAACTATAAAATTATTAGATTACTTAAAAACTTGTAGTAGGTCTGAAAAGATATGACGTATAAAAGAACCACGAACAAATAAGAACTCATTTTTTTTTAATTTTGTAAAAAAAAATTGTTCAAAAAAATATTAGACCGAAATATACATATCAACAGAAATAAAATGCACTAAGTTTTCGAATTTAATAAAAAATCTAAATAAAACAAAATTCTCGGAGCAAAATAAAGTATGTAAATTATACGTCGAATTAAAAAAAAAAATTGTTAGGAAAAAAAATTTCGTATCGAAAAATATTCCATAAATAATTACACCGAAAAAATACTTCAATAGCATCAAAATGCACTTAAAGTTATTGAATAAAAGAAATCAAAACGAAACGATATTTTGAAACAAAAAAAGGTATGTGCACAGAATATCGAGAGCAAACGTTCGATTAGAAAAAAGAATTTCGGCAGAAGTACTACACCAATTTTTTTTATAACGTTTATTGATTGCGAATTTTATATCATCAGCAATTGGTAAGAAAAAAAGAAATTGTTGAAGTACTTATGAAATTCTTTTCTTTTAGCTCAAAATTGTTTCGCATCACTAGCTTCCGTTTTGAGTTGGTTTCATTCTGATTGTTTTTTTCATTTCAAAACTTCAAGTGCATTTTATTTCTATTAGAATATTTCTTCATATACTTAATCTCTTTTTGAATTTGCGAAACAACCAAATTCATGCTGACAAAGTTACCGACTAAAAAAATTTGGATGGAAAAAAAAATTTCGATCGAAGTACATAGCGAGGTTATGACAACGTTTATCAATTATGCATAGTACATTGTATACATTTAGCAATAAAAAATGGGCGAACTACTTTAAGCAAATTTTTTTCCAATAAAAAATATTTTTTTTATTTAAAAATTATTATTTAGTTTTTTTGATTATAATTTATACAATGTGCTTAATTCATTCATGATTACAAACTTGCCAAGTACTTCGGCCGAAATTTTTTTTTCAATCTAATTTTTTTCTTTTGAAATTTTTTGTTGTATCCGAATTTTTTTTCATTCCAATTTTTTATTCTTGTTCTTTTTGCGTAGAACAACTGTACTGTAGTACATCGATATTTTTAATTAATTGGAAGATTTTTTATAAGAAGTTAATACGCTTTAATGTTTTTACTATTAATGCTTTTATAGTTTTAATTTATTTTTGTAAAGTTTAGACTTCATTTTTGGTCGAATTTGAATTAGCATCTTTTGTGAGATTATGATTTGATCGGTAAATTTTTGTGAGGCTGTCTTATAACTTTTTGTAAGTTTCTAATTTATTGAGAAAATTTTTGTGGGGTTCTATAATTTTTTGAGAGATTTGATGTGAATGAGAGAATTTTTGCAAGGTTAGTTTTTTTGGGAGGAAATCTCTTTTATAACTTTTGTTAGGGTTCACGTTCAGAAGGAGATTTTTTCCGGAACAACTATTTGGGGGGAGTAAATGTACTTGTCTCAACTTTTTTTACAGCACATATGCTGTTTTTTTGCGAGGATTTGTTGACTTTTTTGTATGAAATTCATAGCTTGCCAATTAAACATGTCTATATTGTGTACGTATCTGAATGATATAAAAGAATTAACATTTTTTTCGGTATTGCAGCAACATATGGTAACATTTTATCAAAAAGTGATTCTCTCAAGAATTGGATCCTGAATAAAAATTTTAAAGGTCGCTCAAGCGATTTTTTAACTGCTTCTGCTAAAAAGGGATACACCATCAAATTTCGAGCTGGTGTATCGCGACTATATTCGGACTAAAAATGCAATGTGAAATATTGATCTAAGAAGTGTTCAAATGAATTCAATCTTCGTAATTAAGCGTCAATACTTATAAAATTATTAGATTACTTAATACGTACAGTAGTTCTGAGAAGATACGACGCAGAAAAGAACAACGAACAAGTAAAAACTTGAATTTCTTTAATTTTGTAAAAAAAAAAATTCAAAAGATATTATACCGAAACATGCGTGCCAACAGATCAACGAATCGGAAAATATTTCATAAAAAATGATACCGAAGAAATACTCCAATAGCATCAGAATGTACCGAAAGTTTTTAAATAAAAGTACTCATAACGAAACAAGATTTTGAAACAAAAAAGTATGCGCACGAAATTTCGAGAGCAAACGTTTGATTGGAAACAAGAATTTTGGTCGAACTGCTACGCGAGTTTTTCTTTTATAACGTTTATTGATCACAAATTATATCTTATGAGCAATAGATAAAACAAATTGGTGAAGCACTTATGATTTTTTTGTTCTCAAATCAAATATCTTTTCGCTCAAACTTATTTCGCATCACTTGATTCCGTTTTGGGTTGCAAGTAGGTTGCACTCTAGGGTGATTCAAAACCATATATAATTCAAACCTAGGGTGGTATCATACACCATTCTCTCAGTTATATAAAAATGAAGAGAGTAGTTTTCAAATAAACGTTATTATTGCATGCAAGGGACATTTTATGGTAAAAAAGAAGAGGGAAGAGGCACCGTTTTCGACTCCGTTCTAGAGTTTACGTTCAGAAAAATGGTTTGTTGGGGTTAGGGTTAATAAAAAAAATTATTTATTTAGGCACTATGCAAAAGTTTATTTATTGAATTACACTTTATTTTTGCATTATCACTCTTCTATCTATATATATAAAAGTCACTTTAACCAGAAGTTGAAACTGACCCCGATCTTTATAACCTCATGACAAAGATATTAAATAATCATCGAATACGAGTTTATCATACACCATTCTCTTAGTTATAAAAAATAAAAACGGAGAATGGTTTTTAAATAAACCTTGCTCATGAGATATAATTCGTGATCAATAAGCGTTATAAAAGAAAAATTCGCGTAGTACTTGGACCAAATTTTTTTTTCCTATCAAACTTTTGCTCTTGAAATTTTATGCGCGTACTTTTTTTGTTTCAAAATCTCGTTTCGTTATGATTACTTTTATTTAAAAACTTTCGATGCATTCTGATGCTATTGGAGTATTTCGTCGGTATCATTTTTATGGAATATTTTCCTATCCATTGATCTGTTGGCACAAATGTTTCGGTATAATATTTTTTGAATTTTTTTTTTTTTACAAAATTGAAAAAAAATCGAGTTTTTACTTTTTCGTTGTTCTTTTATGCGTCGTATCTTCTCAAAACGGGGAGAGTACGATTTCCGGGGCGCCAAGATTTGGTGATTGATTCTGAATATTTCGACCAAAATAAAAACAATTTCAAGAATAACAATTTTGCCGTTTCGGCTCCCTGAAGGAGATATGAACATTTGAAGTTGGAAAAAAGCGTTTTTCGCCTACATTGGATCATAGATTTCTGACACGCGCGGGTATGTGTCCACCCTACTATTTCCACATGTCCAACTATTCAAACAACAACCCAAAGATGACCCGTACCCACACTATTATTTCCACATGTCCAACTATTCAAATAACAACCCAAAGATGACCCGAACCCACCCTACTATTTCCACACGTCCAAGTATTCAAACAACAACCCAAAGATGATCCGAACCCACACTACTATTTCCACATGTCCAACTATTCAAACAACAACCCAAAGATGATCCCAACCCACCCTACTATTTCCACACGTCCAAGTATTCAAACAACAACCCAAAGATGACCTGAACCCACCGTACTATTTTCGCGTATCCAACTATTCAAACAACAATCCGAAGATGACCCGAACCCACCCTGTTTAAATTCGAATTTTGATCCCTACTATATTTGAATAATGCGTGCACTTAATTAAAGATCACACGAATAACGCTTATCATTTCAAAAAAATTTCTTCAAAAATATATCGATGTTTCGAAAACCGTTCGAGATATCAAATTTTGTTACTCTTCATTTTCGTTTTATTTTGACTTGAGGACCCAATATCCGTCATTAAATTTTGGCGCTCCGGAAATCGTACGCTTGCCGGCTTCATCAACGATTTTTGAAAAATTACGAAAAAAATTCATAGCCCCAAATTCTGTAATGCCAAACGTTTATTTCCATAACTTTTGGGAACATCGCCGAAAGTTCGAGAAATTAACCGTCACTCTGACTATGAAATTATAATTCAACTGCACAGAATTCCAAAAATCATTTGAAGAAACACGGAAAAAACAAACGATTCTATTTACTTTCGATTTAATCAGAAAATTTGTTTCATCTTTACAATTTAGAATTATAGAGACAATTAGAATTATTACTAAATTTGTTGGTTTTTTCATCTTTTCAGGCAGCTCACTTTTGCGTTGTGCCTTAAGAAATAAAATTTTCCATCGATTTCTACTCGTTGTAATCGACATTAAAAAAAAAAAAAAAATATCTAAAAGACACTTTGACGTTCCAGTGATATAGTAGAGGAAACATTATGATGACTAACGCGATTTGCTCAATTCGAGAGGGTAGTCTAAGCATTTCTTAATAACAATAATCAGTAGTGACAACAATAATAATAAAAATGATAATAACGATGATGAAGATGATGATGATAATAATAATGAATGGGCAGTGTTGTCAATAGTTTGGAGTCAACAACGTCGTACAATTTGAGAGTTCATTTTTTTTGCTCCTTTCTCAATCGTATAATGGCCTAAGTGTAACGGTATCTCGTTTCAATTTAAATCGTCTCGGTTTGACTAACACGTACAATAGACAATAGCAGATATACAGTCCATCCAAGTGAAATAATTTATAAATTTTTTCTCCATCAAATTTAAACTGTAAATGTGAATTGAAATTTATATTAGAACTGAATAATTTAGTAAACGTTATTGACACGATCTTGAATTGCAATGACAACATAATTAGCATTCGAAAACTTTATTGTCGATAAAAATATTTTTTTAAAGATTGGAATTAAAAATTTCTTGGTGCTTTACAAAGTAATATTATTTAATGACTAGTATGCAATCAATAAATTGATTAGTTTACCTGAAATATTTTCCAAACTATCAATCTTCAAATTTTTTTCAGAGTACAAACCTCCGTACATAAAGGACTTGCTATACAATAAATGAAAAAAGAATTGTAACGCACGTTCTATTGAAAATAATTGTTGGCTGTACTCACGTGTTGGGGGTTTCCTTTCTTTCGGTTATTGTTAATTAACTTTCGTTGATTGTTATATACACCACGTGTTAATACCGGGCTCAATCCAGAAGATTAAAAAAAGAACCAAGTTTTATTTAAACTTAAAAAAACCAACAACGATATTAACAAATTTTCACACTAAGATGATAGTAAAAATTTCGAATCTTCTTCATGAAGTTACAGGACGAAATTGGTTTCAAAAAGTGGCCGAATTTAGGAGAGACGAAAAACGTTTTTGCCGTGACTGAATTTGATTTCGCGACCAGTTCGAACTCGACAGAGCTCTTATAGGGTTGTTTGTGGTAGCTACACTTTTTAGACTTTCGTGGATAGCGCACATATGTACTATATATATATGGAGTCACCCGATTGGTCGACATCTCTTATGCAACGTTATGCTATGCTATGTAAAAGCATGTGTAATTAGCTTAAAAAATGCATTGTTCTATTCCCACGCGCGCTCTTAGATAGTGATTCTTATGTGTTCCACAAAACCGAAAATTCATTTGAATTTAGGTTTGACAATTGAAATCATGCATATAATCTGAATTTATTATTACGTAATGATTTCATATACGCAATGAAATCATATACATAATTTTAGTTTCTGAATTGAAAGGCAATCGAATCAACATTCTGTACACAAATTAAATAGTCCAATGAAAATTTGATTCAACAGAAATTAGATGCTTAATTAAGTCGAAATTCTATAATTGAGGTCATGTACATAATTTTAACTTTGAAATACAATGAGAATTTTGAAATAAATGTATGTAATTTTGTTTTGTTTAAATTTTAATTCCAGAATTAAAATTATACACAGAATAGAAATTGAAAATAAGTATGTTTAGACATAATGCAAATTCCTGGTGATTAAAAATTCAGTATAATATCCATACAGCACAGAATATTGTTGCAATGTTGCTAGAATTTTGCAATATTGCATACGTCCGGGAAATATTGCTACAATTTTGCAGAAATATGGCCATCAAATATTGCAAAAATGTTATTGAAAAAATAGTAAGAAAATATTACTATTGAAAGTTTGGTTCAAAATATAAATTGTATGTATAACATATTAGGGAAAATTGTAAATTGTCAAATAACCAGGCGTTCTAATTTGTGCTTAAACTTTGGGGTATACTAGAACCAAAGTGCACTCCAAGGGTTAACCTGTCAACAGGCGCGCTATGAGACTTTTTCTCACACTTATATTAAAACGATGATTACTCGAAAACTTCAAATGGCATAGGCATTTGAAATTTTTTCTAACTTCGCCAAATTTATTCTTCTGTATGATAAAAGAGTTGAAATTTTTTTTTGAATTTTTTAATTATTATTTTTTGGTTTACTACTTATCGTTTATTACTTAAGAGCAAAAAAATGCAATCGAAAAACTGAGAAATGAAGATAAATGTCTAAATTAAGCGTGATTTCGAAGAGAATTCTAATATGAAGAGAATTAATGATGGCTAAGATTCCAATTTTCAGTAACAAAAATTTGAAGCTATTTATATAGTCATCAAAATCTCGATAAAAATTGATAAATTGTTCAACTTTTTTGAATAGCTCACGATGCGCGCCATCTTTGTGTTACCCCTTCTCTATGCTGTCTGCAATATTGCATTCGCACTGTCAAGGCTACACTCGAGGGTATTTTCTACACTCACCAGCATTCCCTAGTATACTACCCTAGTTCCTTTTATACTCGCGAGTGTAGAATGCAGCTGGCACGAACAAACTTAATGTTTCAACTGATGATGAGCGAATGGGGAGGGGGATGGAGAGGAGGAAGAATTAACTATATTTATGTAAATATGTATCAATAAATGTATAAGAGTTAAATAATAAATGTATTATTGTTTGTCAATCAGACAGTGGGCGCTTGAAAAATTTGTGGGATCGTTGTCAGGTCTTGCGGATACAAAAATCCACGTTGAATAGTTCCGAACTTACTGAACAGGGCTGGCAACTCGGCAGATCAAATTGTCATATCAGGGCCGTCAAATTATAGTGCACCCAAAAAAATTATAGCATTTTTCATTTTTCAGTTAAAACTATTGAAAAAATCATTCACAAGGTCCACGGTCATTATTTTGAGATCAAATGATTATTTTAATTTTAAAGAATATCACAAAAATTTACGTTATTTCAATAATATTCAATATTCGCACTTCGTGCGATTATAGTTTTTTATAATCTATATCTGCGTAGTCTTTAGTCTTTTTTAACAATATACGTTTTTAGAACTTAAAATAGACGACATAATAAACTAAAAAAACTGTTTTTTTAACAGTGATTTGGTATTCTCGCGTCATCGTTGTCTGATTCGCATTCTGTTGCAGTAAATATTTTTTAAACACTCTCATTTGCGTTATTGTGTTTTTCACCGGTCTTTGAATATAATGAATTTTTAGGCATTCTGGCGTACTCTTGCGGGAGTTAAGTGGCTCAAACGCCGTGCAGTCATTGTTAATCATCATTGTTAATCATCATTGTTAATCATCATTGTTAATCATCATTGTTAATCATCATTGTTAATCGTTTGTATTCATATAAAATTCAGTACCTTGGGGTTTTTGGGATCACAGAATACGAATATGGAATTAGATTTTTCAAATTCAAAATGACGGAACTAAAATGGCCGATCAAAAATTTCTGAAAATCTTTTGAATTCATATAAAATTCAGTACCTTGGGGTTTTTGGGATCGCTGAATTCGAATATGGTATTAGATTTTCAAAATTCAAAATGGCGGACCTAATATAGCCGATCAAAATTCAGAAATGCGCATCACGAATGTCGCGAAGAATGTCGATCTCGATTTTGGCACAAGGATTTTTGATTCTTCTAGATTTGGATTGGTCACACTGGATTTGCTATTTTGAGTTCCAAGAATCTGATGCCATATTCCGATTCAGTGACCCCAAAGGCACTAATTTTTGTATAAATCCAAAAAAATTGCAAAATTTTGATCAGTCATATTGGATCCGCCATTTTGTATTTTGAAAATCTGATACCATATTCGGATTCAGCGACCTCAAAAATCTCTAAACTGAATCCAGCATATCAATCGCCGGAACTTTTTTTCAAGCACAGGTGGCACGAAAAGCTGATTTTCGCCTCGCAGCGAAGAGGTTAAATGTCATCGGTTGCACTATGAATTTTTTTTCACACACTTCCATTAAAATGATATTTACTCGAAAATTTCAAATGGCACGAGCATTTGGAATTTTTGTTATCAATTTGAAATTCATTTTTCTGTATGATGAAACAGTTAAAAAATGAAAAAAAAAATGAAAAATTTTATTTTAGATTTATTAGTATCAATCATATTTACGCTTTGGGTTTTCAAGAAATGGAAATGCTTAAAAGTCACAATTACCGTGGAAAAATAATTTTTAATGTCTTATTTATTAAATCATATACTTGAAACTATACATGTAAGAAAATCTCTTATTGTGTCACCAACGGTTAAGGTGTAAGTAGCGCACTCGCTGATGGGTCAAGTCATTGAATAAAAAAGGAGGATGTCTCTAGAACACAGCTAAATTCGTCCAACTAACGTCCACTTAACATTCCATTATTTCTTTGCAATTTTTATTTTTCGCATGCAAAATACGTATCCTACCGTCAATTAATATTGAGCAGAAAAATTTGAATGAGTTTTCTCTTTTTTTAGTCATGAAGTTTTTATTTGACTGGGCGATTTAAAAGCGCGCTGCGCGTGCGTTATCTTTTTACGTATAGGCCAGTCCGCAGAGCCGAAAGATCGTCAGAATAAATTATCAATTTATACTACGCGAATTATTGGGTGGATAAAACCATTTTGACTTGAATTAGAAGTATTTGATTTTATGACCTCGAATTCGGAGCGGAAGGCATTGGGAACGTCACAAACAGGTACATATTTGTATGTTTTGCGCGTTATCACGCAATTCGCGATTGACATAATCATCGAATTTTTATTCCCTATTAAATTACGGAGAAAATAAAAAAAGTTGATTCTCTACCTTCATTTGATTCGGAGATATGATGAAACAAAGATTGATCTAAAATGTTGGAAAAAATACCACCTTTTAACGTTTTATGCGATATCTCTGAAACTATCAAGAAATCCAATAAGACAAGTGATTACTTTTGTTTTTCCTATACAAATTTGAAGAGAATGAAATGAATTAATAATGAAAATTAAGTCCCTACGCTAATTTTGTTCGGAGATATGGGAAATCAAGGTTAGACCAAAAATGATTTTTTTTAATATTTCGTTACGTTTTTAACGAATAAGTTGGGTAAAATTAATAAAATTTCAGAACGGCTTATAAAATTGTAATACATTCGAAAGCAGGGATTTTTGCAGAGAAGCTTACCATTTATTTTTTTTTACTTGTAATACAATTATACATTGTGATACAATTATACTTGTAATACAATTATACAATTATTTTACAAGGTGAGAAAATCACGAATAACAGCCATTTTCAAAATTACGTACCGGGTGCAAAAAAAAATCGCATAAATTAATTTAAAAAAGCGAAATGAAGCTGGATTTGTCCGCTTGAAAACCACGTTTGCTAAATTGGGTTACGATATTTTTTGGCCAAGATATTCGCCTTTTAATGCGGATCCAACAATTACAGGGTGCCTAATACTTTTCAGCAAGGCTGTATATACAAATCGTGAATTGCTGGTGTTTGTTAATATTAAGTTCAGATGAGTATGTGAATATTAACAAATGAAAACAGCGGCTTCTGTTTAAATTTTGTTTTACTACACACCCAAACACACATGAAAAGACTCAAAAATAACAAAAATCAGCAATTCACGATTTTTACTTAAGATTAGAACACAGCACCAGCACCACTTGGTACTAAGATTTGAGGATCGAAAATCGCTCCTCATGGTTTGGGAGTTAAAAATCATTGATAAAAATTATTTTGAAAAATTCGAGAGGTGAGAACTCTGCGGTTTTACATAGAGGAGTATCAGAACTATAACGTGAAACTCGAAAAATGTCCAGAACTCGGGTTATAGTGACAGCACCACATGGTAGTCCGGTTTGAGAATCAGAAATCGCTCCTCATGATTTAGGAGTCCAAAATCCTTGACGAAAATTATTTTAGAAAATTGAGGAGTCAAGAACTTCGCAATTTTGCATATAAGATAATTTTACTATCAGAACTATAACGTAGAACTCGAAAAATTCCTGGAACTAACGTTACGTACTAACGTTATTTTTCATAATGTAGGATAATATTCTATTTAAGTAATGAATTACAAATTATTCGTCATAATAAATGAGATACGCGGTTATAATGAAAGCAACCGATACTTCAAACGTCCCGTTCAGTCGCTCGGTCATCTCTCTCTGTCCCCAAAAAAAAAAAAATAAATGCTATCCTGTTTATTTTTTGTTACGCTAGCAACGCTTTTCGCCTTCTTTCAAACGCTCAATCAGGCATCTCTTTTTTTAATACTACACTCGGCCCTCCTGACCATATACTCGCCCCGATTGTCCGCCACTTTCATCTTCTTCGTCACTTGGTAAAAGATCTTCATTGTCGTCGCTAATCCAGGGCTTCATGAAATCCGCTGTAGATGACGTCTATTTGGGCCCTTCGGTCTCTCCGATGCGACGCACAATATAGCGATCGTTATGTAACTCTTTTAGAATCTCATATAGCCCAAGGAATTTATGAGTCAATTTCGATCCAGCCCCTTGTGAATCCTACGAATAGCAACAATATCACCCTCGCGATACTGAAACGCTTTCTTCCGCGTCTTGTTGAAATTCCGCTTATTTTCAGCTTGCACACGTTGAATGCTCTCGCTCGCCTGACGACGTAGTTCTTCTTGATCGTCGTTGAATAAAGTGATGAGTTCGTCATTCAAAAGTTCTTTGATTTGCAAGTTATCTTGTAAACGTGCTTCAACTCCGAACATCAATAGAAAGGGTGTGGTACCGATGCTCCGATGAGGCGTTGCATTTAATCGTTGTTGTACCGCGTCTAGGTACTTGTACCATTCACATGGCTTAGGAGCAGACTGCTTAGTCAATAACGGTATAAGGGTACGATTCACCCTTTCGACTTGGCCGTTAGCTCTAAGTACTCCTGTCGTCGTCAATGTGTGTTCGATTCCCTCTCCACGGCAATAGCTCTCAAACTCCTTAGAGGTGCACGCTGTACCCCTGTCAGAAATAATTCTTCTGGGATTCGCGAAAATTACCGATTGCCTCTGCAGACGGTTGATCACCTCCGCTGATGTCGTCGATTTTGTCGCATACAGCCAAACAAACTTAGTAAATGCGTCCACTATGACAAAAATGTGAACATACGATTTTTTTGTTGATGGCAGTGGACCCAGATGGTCAATGTGGAACATATCTAGAGGCACGCTGCCCTTTTCAATAGGGTTGAGGACTCTCGCTTTCCTTGTCGTCGCTCGGCTAGAATACACGAAATGCAGTTTCGAACAGCCTTTTCAGTTTTTGACCTCAGGTCGGGGATCCAGTAGTCGTTCCTAACCAGCGTCTGTCTTGTTAACTACAAAATGCCCTCGGTCATGTGCATTTCGTATTATTTGTAGTTGCATCGATCTAGGAACTACAACACGTGTTTCATCTCCGACATCCTTATAGAGCAGACCTCGTTTCATAGTATACCCGTCGAGGTTTCCCTCTTTTGCCTGCTCATTGTTCTTTTCCAAATTGCCATCTTCTTTTTGCGTTTTTCTAAGTCGCGCCGTAATCCCATCCTTTCTTTCGTCAACCATTAAACATGTGGGGAGCGGATTGCGACTTAACGCATCGACATGTTTCATACTTCGTCCTGATCGATGGTCAATCGAGTATTGAAACTCTTCCAGTAATAATGCCCATCGCGCCACTCGGACACAAAGATCCTTCTTACTCATTGTCATCGCGAAAGCTTTACAATCTGTAATGATTTTAAAGGGTATGCCCAACAAGTATACGCGAAATCGTCGGAGCGCTCTTATAATGGCAAGTACTTCGAGCTCGTAACTGGAATATTTTTCTTCTGCCGGTGTTGTCTTGCCACTAGCGAAATACACCGGGTGCACCATTGCATCCTCTCCATCACGTTGTAACAAGATAGCTCCGTAGCCATACTTCGACGCATCTGTATGAAGTTCGGTTTCGGCACTCATTCGATACAGGTTGAGCACTGGCTGTCGACTGAATTGCGTCTTCAACATTTCGAAAGCCTCTCTTTCGACCGTACCAAAAATAAACTTAACGTCAGCTCGTAGCAAATTGGATAAAGGTCGCGCAATCCTTGAATAATCAGGAATAAATTTCCTAAAATAGCCACTCAGGCCTAAGAAGGATTGCACCTCGCGGACATTTTTGGGCTCTGCAAAATGCTTAACAGCCTGCGTTTTACGTTCCGATGGTCGAACAGCCCCGTCTTCTATTATATGGCCCAAAAACTCTACGCGTCTTTTTAGAAAACAATACTTTTTCCAGTTGAGCAACGAAAAAATTAGAATTATTTCCATACCAATTTTTTCTAATGCAAATTTTATGTGAATGGTAAAAACATGTCCAATAATATTTAAATCCCATTTAAAATGTTTCCATTCCGATTTTATGTTCCATGAAATAAAGTTTCTGAACATCATTCTTTTCTAAAAAAAACTTGAATCGAATCCAAACGCGAAAGAAGAGTAATTGCCTATGGTTACGATTATGCTAGCTTGCATGATTCGGGTGTGGTTCGGGGCCACATAAACAATGTGTGTAAAAGCTTGCGTTAGCAAATCGTTACTGAATGGTTGTAACAACACAACTGAATTTTTCTTCCAGGCTGTGATATTCGCAACTTATTAAAGGATTCGGAGTTCTCGATAAACGGCTATGAAGATTGTTTGAGTACGATTATATGCGCTAGGCCAGACGTAAAATGTTATTTCGGTGACTGCGTGGTTTGTCCTGGAGTAGGAAAACTTCGAGCGGCTCTGGAAAAAGCTATCGATGATCATGACATTGAAAGCATCACGTATAAGCAGTGGATTGCCAAACCGAGAATGACTCTCGAAACTATCTTGAAAAGCGCTGACGAGTTTATCGTCGAGCTTTGTGATTCGGCTATGAATCTACTAGATCATGCGTTCATTGCCAAAAAGCAGGCTCAATATTTCAAATATTTAAGAGAAAACTTGAAAGAGTGTGAATTTCTTGTTGTTTGCGATTTCGCTGAAAATTGCGCTTTCGTCGTGCAACAAGCGGTTTCCGGTTTCCACTGGAATAACAACCAGGCGACCGTGTATCCGGTTGTTGTTTATTTTCGTGAAAACCAAACGGTCGTTCACAAAAGTCTTGCAATAATCTCTGATTGTTTCCACCACGATGCGATCACGGTTTACAAGTTCATCAAGTTGATCTGTCAGAGCCCAATACGAACGTATTACTTCTCTGATGGAGCTCCGCAGCAATATAAAAACGTCAACAATTTTGGCAATCTATCTCTTCACGAAGAGGATTTTGGCGTTCCAGCGGAATGGCATTTCTTTGCGAGTGCTCATGGCAAGGGACCATGTGACGGCGTGGGAGGTACATTAAAGAGACTTGCGGCTCGAGCTTCCATGCAATTGCCGTTGGATAAACAGATTTTAACTCCTCGAGATCTTCACGAATGGGCAGCTCAACCTGCGAATGTTCCTGCTGTCACCGTTCGCTATTCATCTACTGATGATTACAATTCTCAAAAAGAAATGTTGAATTCAAGATTTAAGCAAGTGAAAGTTGTACCGAAGACCCAAGAACACCATTGCATTATACCAGGACTGGATGGGATTCTACAATGCAAAAGATATTCGCTCGCCGCGGACTTCCTAACTTACCGAGTCTGGAAAAATAAATAACTTGAAACGATCTGTTTATGCTTCACTTTTTCCCAGTTTTTACATTGTGATTAATGTTAACAACAATAAGAAAAAAATATAATGTTAGGACAGAAAATTATTAATTTAATCATTGAATTTTTTGAAAGAGTGATTATAGAGCGTAGCTTTCGAACAAGTTCAATGGGGTTCCATCTACATTACCGATGAACTATGCTCCAATAAGCTCCAAAACATTAATGTTATTATTGTAGATGTTCTTTTATCTAAAAATTTGAGAGAAACAATTTGGAAGAAAATAATTTTTAATAGTAATTCATTTTTCAAAAAAAAAAATAAAATAAAATAAATCATAATAATAAAACAAAGCATAGCTTTGGAACAATTAATCGAGCCATCTAAAAAAAATACGTATTATTGTAGACACTTCAGAGTATTTTCTGAATTTTTTTGAGATAAATCGAAAGTGATATACCGACCGAAAAAAATTATTTTCGTATATTTTTGATGAAAATGGTCGTTTTTTAAACTCAACAAATCCAAACAAAAATTTGTTCACAAAGTTTATGTAAAACTCTTTTGTCTGAAACATTTTTCTGTTTAATCGTATGCTTTCAAGATATAACGGTACTTAGAAAATTTTGAAATTTAAAAAAACTCCAAAAAATGCGATCCAAAAATTAAAAAAAAATTTACACTACTCTTTTTAATATAATTAAATAATTTGACAAAATTTCAATTTTTTTGAGAGTGGACAACTTTTTGACCGTTCGAAACCGCATGGAATGCCTCATATAGAATTCTTTAATTTGTGAATATTTATATTTTATATTTAGATTATTTTTTGGGATTGTTTAAAAACGAGTTTATATTTCTTTCAAATGAATAATTCAATTTTTTAGAATTTTTCCTATACCTACAAAACTTCCCATGTTGACTTCTCACACTACAAGGAAAATCATTAAAAATACTATATCGTTTGAATTTGACTTTCAACATTGTTTCGTATGAGATCATTTGAATTCGCTACTTGTTATTCATATAATGCACAATCGATTGCTATTCGTACAATGCCCGATCGATTTCAAATCTTGCTTAGTTTATTTTTTTAAACTAGACTACTACTGGACGTCAGAGGAATTTATTTGAGTTATATCAAACGTACACCGCTTGTGTAACTTTGAAGTACGCAGTTTATCCATCTCTGTCCGTTTTATTCTCGTTCTGCCCTGTTTGGCTGCGAAGGATGCAGTGTATTTGATATGTGTGTAGTTGTATTTCGCCTGGCAAGATATTTGCCAGGCGAAACTTTCAAAATATCTTCTACCTGTGCCAAATATTCATCGCCTTTGTTTTTTGTGCATACGGCACTGGCGACCCGATAATCGCTCGACTCACTCATTGAATAACAATCTTTTTTTAGATTTCTGTGAGCAGCGGTATTATTGAAACTTTCATTGGCCTGACTAGATGCAGCATTAGAAAATTTCGATGCATTACCTGCATATTTATCGAATACTTTACGAAGATTCTCGTGAAGCTGTCGATCTTTCAACAAAATAGTTTGAGGCTGGATATTTTTTTCAGAATCTCCATGACACGAAAGTTTTTTGTGAACCTGTCGATCTTTCGACGAATCCGTTTGAGACTGTCTATTTTGTTTCAAGTTCGTATGATGACACCAGTTGCCGCAATTTTCGTGTTCACCGAAAACGTGATCAGGAATGCTCCGGAGTGAGGCTGCTAACGAATCAACATTTCCTTTATTTTGGGCTACGCTATATCCAAAGCATTTTTTTAAATGGGGAACTACGTCTTTCTTAGCCATTTCCGAGTGTTTTTTTTCAACTCGTACAAGTCATTCACCAAGTGTTTGCGGAGATGATTGTTATCCGCTAATTTGTCCAATAGGAAGTTGCTGAAACTAATCGGCTGTCATTTCAAAACACGTGCACAGAATCAGAAAAGCCAAATTGCTTTAAATAGAGGAAACTCTGCAGTTTTAAACGCACATAAATAAAACCTAGTCAAATATTTTTTATGTCAATTTATTACATCTTATAAAAATAACGAAAAAGTACTGTGATTAATGATAGATATTTTCGAAGTGCGAACCGTTAGATTGTGCACAAAAATCAATTCTCTTTTGAAAACTGTGAAAAACTGTGTCCAACATATCGTTCGTAATGCCGCGAACCACTTCCTGGATGGTCGCGATCAGTTCTTCTACTGTGCTGGAGTTTCTCGCGTAACAATGATCTTTAATGTAACCCCACAAGAAAAAATCACAAGGGTTCAGGTCCGGTGAGAACGGAGGCCATTCTAGTCCGCCTTGAGCAAATTTAGGTTACCCCAGACCGATTACTCGAGTCCCATATGCGCGATGAATAGCTTCAAACACCTCATGAGTCCGGTGCGGCGTCTCTCCATCTTGCATGAAGTACAAATTTTTAACCAGTCCCCTCTTTTTTGCATAAGGGAAGAATTTCGTTTCCACAAGCCGTTTGTAACTCTCTCCTGTTACCGTAGATTCCAATAATTGCAAATAAATTCCTTTTACTGAAATCGCTGCCCATGCTGTTACTTTCTGTGGATGAAGGGACTTCGCTAGCGATATGTTGGGATTTTCCGTTCCCCAAAACCGGTAATTTTGCTTATTTACGTACCCATTCATCCAAAAATGTGCTTCATCGGAATAAATAATCATTTTCTCATTAAGTTCTTCGGCTTCAAACATTCCCATAATAGTGTTACAAAATTCGATGCGTTTCGTCATGGCATGTTCAGTTAACAATTGATGAGTGCTTATTTTATACGGATGAAACTTTAAAAAATATTTCAAAATGTAATGTAATGATGATTTGGTTATTTTTAATGCTTGAGCAGCTTTCCGAATCGAATCATTTGGATTTTGTTTGAAATAATTCTCAACTTCGTTGATCTACTCTGGTGTAGTCACCGTAACAGATGGACGTGGCAACTCGTATCTACGGTCCTGTACTGTACCATACTCCACGAATTTATCGATTATCCTACAAAAATTAACGTAAAATTACTTCAATGCAGTTTAATTGAATTGAAACACAAGTTGTGTGATAGATGAATATGAATAAATATTAAATTCTTACTTTTTCAGAGTGTTTTCGCTGGCAACTCTATGAGTTCCAAACTTAGTACGAAACCCTCTATACGCATTACTATAAATTTTTCCCCTCGAGAAAAAGCACTCAATAAGATATACTTTTTCTTCCGTGGTGAGCTCACTCATTTTGACGCGCGCGTACTTGCTTCAACCACGGCTGGAATAAAACTGCGGGGCCTCAGATATGCGCCTTAGAAAAAGGGACCCCTATTGAATTCATGGAGGGAATAGACACTTATTTAGTTTTAGCAACTTCCTATTGGACACCCTGTAGAACAATTGGTCTCAAGGCAATTCACCTTGACTTTGTAAAACTTTTAACTTCACTCTTCTCAATAAACCTACGTTAACTTGTTTTTAAGTATTGGGAACTCAAGTGCTGACGTCACAGCTTTCAATATGACGGCAGCAAAGACTGCGAATTGACGGCTGAGTTAAATAGAAGAGCAATAAAAAATACTATAGTGAGACAGGTGAAATAAATAGTGCAAGATGCGATTGACCATGGGAGAGGTGTGTGACTTTGGCAAATGTAACATCACGAGCAGGAACTACGTGGAAGGCGAAAATCTATTGAATTCAGGGCATTTGCTCTTGTGTGGTCTAACCTCGGATGCTGATGACGAAGGCTATAAAATTATCGCTTTCTGCGTTCAAACGTCGAATATTCGAGATTCTCTTCATGAAATACAAGGAAAAATAAACTTCCAAGGGAAAATCATCGAAATGATTTGTTCCTGCAAGGCAGGCTTGAGCGAAAAATGTAAACACGTTATGTCTGTGTTACTCTACTGTAACAGGTAAGCATTAGATTATTAATTTGAGGATATGGTTGTGTGCTCAATGTAAAACATAATTTCAAATAATATACAGATGTCGGGGTAATGTAAACAATGAATTTTAAGCTGATTGTACCCTGGCGGATCATAGCGACCGAAATTCTCGGTCTTTTTAAGCGTCTAATTTGCCGAAAAAACTCCCAATTGGGTCGTTTCAAAATTAGTCGGTTAAATTGAGGTGTTCACTTGACAGTCAAATTTTTGTCGGCTCATTAAAAAAAAAAACTTAGAAAAAATTACAAAAAAGACTTAATTGAATCTTTTTTCGGCAAATTAGACGTCTAAAAAGACCAAAACCCTATTCGGTCTTTTTTTCGGTCACTATGATCCGCCAGGGTATTGTTGACGTATAGAAAATAAAATATAAATAAAAATTTTGAGGTTAGAAATTGCACGATCGTTTTGAGCTTATGAATTACTATGACACAGCATGAATAACGGGCCTTGAAATCACGCAAAATATAATGCGAAGTTTGTTTTTATTTTTAGAAATAGTTTGGAGGAATTGAACACTGTATCGTGCACGGATAAAAAGTGTGTGTGGAGCGAACTACACAAAAAGTCACTCCAACAATATGATCCTGTACCTTTGAGCAATCACCAATGTTATCGGGATAAGTTCAGCGATTCCAGCTCAAGCCATCTTTCCGAGAAACAGGAACAGATCATAAGAGAAAATTTGTATAAGTTTTGCACGAATTCGGCGTTGGTAAAGCATGCGTAAGCTAAATGGCTCTCTGTAATGTATTTAGGACGAACATTTTTGAATCATGTGATCTTTTTTCTACAGCCCTTCAGTATCGATTGGTATTCATTATTTTTCACATTCAATTATTCGTATGCCTCGTTTTTTTTTATTATTATCGTAGAGTAGGGAGACATGTTCCGATAGATATCACAGGCAACACAAACGAGGACTCGATAGACGCGCAGATAATGGCAGCAATATTTAACAGAGAAGAGTCTGCGATTATACAGCTTCTCTCGAGTACAGTCTACAGACCTCTGCGAGAGTGCTGTGATAAAGCTCTCTAGAAGTTGAAAGGCGACGTCGAGACAATCTGCCAAGAGACTACAAGTTCGTTTTCTTTGTGGAACAACGAATGACAGTTTCGAATCACAGCCTCTCGGTGTTACGAAATATATACGTACGCCCAAAATAAAAAACCAAACTGGTTAAAAAAATCCGTGAAATACTTTTATCCAAAAAGTTTTACGAATAAGTTTACAAAACACGGTATTCTAAGTGAACCGATTGCCAAACAAACGTATGAAAAGTCAACCACAAATACAGTGGTGAAATGCGGCCTGATTGTCTGCAGATCGAATCCTATGCGCAAGTGCAGTTGGGTATGGCGATTTTAAACGTAAGCTCCGCTGATCTCATGATTTACGCATCGTCTGACAAGAGCTTTAAAATTATAGAAGTCGAAAGATCCAACGAATACACAATAAAAATGTTACAGGACATAAAGTTGGTTTATTTCAATAACATGCTTCACAATAGTTGCATGTCAATTCAGGATACTGACGAAAAATCGAAAGATAAAGCTTAAGATAAGAGCAT
This sequence comes from Rhimphoctona megacephalus, assembly GCA_963989365.1. NCBI lineage: Eukaryota > Metazoa > Arthropoda > Insecta > Hymenoptera > Ichneumonidae > Rhimphoctona > Rhimphoctona megacephalus. The sequence goes on along the minus strand of OZ022414.1, from coordinate 62,532,222 downwards.
TTAACAAAATGTAAAATAAGATCGAGAGGAAATGAGATATGATCTCGATTATGTGATATATTTGTTATTAAGTGTTTAAATAGACAAACTGAGTTTTGTATCACGTCATATTTATTATCTCCTTCGTGTATAAATGTAATACAAAAATTGTAATCACATATCGTCTATGCTGTACATTTTATTTATTTAATGGCACAATCTGAATTGAATTTGTACCTCCTAGTTCGGATCACTTGTATCGAATTTAGAATTGTTTAGGATTGGTGAGCCTAAATTTACGATTGCGCATATAACAGTAAATATTTTTTCGCTTTTATGTAAAAGACAACTTGGCAATTTATCACTGAGAATTTTAAAGGTTTTGAGTCGTTGATTAGATCGTTCAACGTGTACTCTGGCGTGTGCAATATTTGCACTTAATAGAGCTTCGATCTTGGAGAACTGTTTTTTCTTTCGCAAAAATCGAGGTCTGACGAGTTAAATATCGTTTTTTTTTTGCAAATATCCTCAACGAGGAAACCTTTGTCCATCATGAGCCCATCGTTTCTTTCGAGTAAGTTGATTAAATTACTTTGTTCGAAGATCGCTTTATCTGAAGAGCGTCCTCCGTAAGATTTGCTCACAAATGAAATTAAACCAGCCGGGGTTACACCAGTCATGAATTTGACTGTGTAATTGCCCTTATAATGTGAATATGTTGCGAGTTGACAGCATTTTTTTGGTTTTTGTATCGCAATTTCGATACAATCGATGACACACCGAACATCGGGGAAATCATAAAAACACTGCGGAATATTTCGCAAAACTTCATCTTTAGCCGGCCAAGGGATGGCAATATTTTTTAGACTAATGAATAGGACATCTATAACTCCAGACACGACTAATTTACAGTTTTGTCCTGTGCAACCAAACAACACCGACAATAGCGCATAGCTTATATTTTGCTTTAATTTCATAAAAGTCATTATTATTTTTTCCGTATAATCAAGTTTGACTCGTGTTTTTGGTGCTATGCACGCTAGAATGGTGATGAGGAACTTTAGGATGTCAAAACTTGGTATGCCAGTAAGAGTATTTAATTTTTCATTCGTGGTAATTAAATCGATAAACCTAAACTGGTTCAAGTCACCGCTTGTCACTTGAATTCCTTTATCTTCGAATGTTGGCAGAAACTGCTGGGAATTATCGTCGAATGTTGGCAAAAACTGCTGGAAATTTTCTTGTAGGTCTTCTTTTTGTTGATTTTCTTCTTGTTCTATTCCGTCCATTCTTTTTTTTTGCAGCTCGGTTCCTTCGGGCCTCCTCAGTTTTCGCCATACGTCCGAGTAATTTGTTGCAATTTACTGTAACTTTTGGCAAATTACACGATGGTACTGCGTCGTGCTTCAAGTACTCCTTTTCGGTGGAATATCTAAACCATAATAATCGTTTAACTTGAGTACACATATATATGAAGTGAGTATGTTTAACTCATTGATAAAAATTCATATTTCATACCTGGCAATATTTAATCATCCTTTTTGAAATGTAAGGAGCATATATAAGTTGCACTGGTAACTTTTTGAGCCATTCGTGAGCCAATCCTCAACTTAAGTTCCCAGGCTTTTCGTTGGTCCATTTTTTCTTTTTCACCATATTTGTTTATAATGTCAACAAAATATTGCCCTGGTTTCGGAAATGCGTGAAACCGGAGAGACGGATTGGCACTCGCTTTACTCACACAGCCGTCGACATGCCAATACCGTTTACTTTTTGAGGTTAACGGTGAAAATCTCGCTCCATCTTCACATGAGTTGACAGGATTCATCGATAACAATAAATTTTAAAAACTGCACGTAGGAGATAACAACAATAGTTTAAAAAAACTGCGCGTCCGAATATTTATTTATGTACTGACTAAAATATCACAGCTGTAAGGCGGCTTTGTCATTTGCTCAGCAGTCAGTCCGTTGATGCCGAATTTCACCACCAGATGTCATGGCTTCACTCTTGAGTTCCCAATTGAGTTGGAGTTTTGGCTCAATTATTGACATTAATCCCCAAAATATCCATCCTCGATAACTCGCCCCCACGTGACGGTCTTCGCGGGCACAACAGAAGAAAAAAACATCAAATTTTGAAAAAATTCATATCTCACAAGTGCATGGACAAAAAAATCTGAAAAAAATCAAAAGAGCTTCTTTCAATGGGTCACACAACATATAAAATTTTTAGCCAAATCAAAGAATGGAAGGGTCAGACCCAGGTCGAATCGGTATGGAATGCCCCATATATATTTAAGTTATATTTATATAGAGCTCAATTTATTTTGTAACTTTCTACAGAATCCAATCTTAGCTTTTTGCGAGGAATAACTCATTTTTGTTTTATGTGATTAGAATTTATGTGATAATTTTTTTGAGACTTTTCTTACTTTTTGATAGGATTTGTTTTTTTCAGAGATTTTCATAAGAAAATATGGAAACGAGTCTCAACAAATGTACTTGTCCAGGATTTTTTCCCCAGGGGGAATTTTTGTGCTGGATATGATTTGTTTTTCTCGTTCTTTTCGAACATCTCGCTTTATATAGATTGGAAAAACTCCATTTTGTGCAATTATTACTTTTTCATTCCCAAACCTTGACCCGTTTACTTCGAGTCAATTTTTCGCACAAGAAATGAGGGGACACGTATTTTGAAATTTTTAATTTGTCAATTTTTTCTATTCTCAAGTCAGTCAATTTTTTTTTTTTTAAAGCCGCTTTACCTTACTGGATTTTGGTTCAAATAAATCGGAAACTGAGAGCCCAATAAAAAATTACTGAAAGGAGACGGCACGACCGCGGGGTCGGCGATTTGGTCAAATTTTTTTGTGGTGAAAGAGGATCCCTAGCACCTCACGTAGTTAAAGTAGTAGGACGCACTACTCGGAAAATTCCGAGAAAAATCGGTTCAAAGTTTCCTAGGCGCCTTATGAGTTTAAAATGTCAAGCACTTGTCGAGCCGCCGTCTAGTCTAGACGGTTAGGGCTCGGTCCTTTGCGCCGGAGGTCTCGCGTTCGATTCCTCCTTCGGATCTTATTGTTTTTCTTTTTTTGTTGTTATCCCAACAATTATTAAAAGCGTTTCTCATCCCTACATTATTTTTTAAAATTTATTTTAGCTCAAGAACGTAAAATTTTTCATTCACTGAAAAATATTCGTGCTCGTTGTTCTATTCGGTTTTATAGCCTTGTAAGGGTCTAAAGAATTTTGACCTGGGGTCCCCTTAGGATTATAACGGACATCTGCGTATAGGAGTCATAGGACCGTGCGCGAGTCTGTGAGAATTGAACAGCAATTCATTTTTCGATTTCGTCGTGAACGGACGTGCCTATTTCCTAAATTTTAAAGTTCTCTTACAATTCGAAGTTAAAAATGTCGACTGAAGAAGTTGCTGGCTCTTCTGGAATAGGAGAGGCAATTCCTGAAGGATCCATGTACAGTGATAAATCAAAATCGCGATTGATGGACGCAATAGTTTATTATGAAGAGCTGTTGACGGAAAATAATTTAATTGCATCGACACCTTCGGAAGAAATATCTCACGATGCTATGTTATTGGTTGGAGAACTTTATAATAATACATTAGATCTTTTGGGTGAAAAAAAATTCGTAATTGAAGAGGAATTAATTCACGCTCATGAGGATTGCGAAGAACTGTAGTTCGAAGTGCCCCAATTTGATTCTTCTCCAGACGAGTACGAACCGGAACCGAAAAAAAATAAAAGCGAAATGATTCCCATCGCCTATAAAGTCAAAGTCGTGAACATTGCTAAAGCGCATCCCACGTGGTCTTTGGCGACATTGCAAAAAAAAGGATGCAGCCGCTTGAAGAGAATAGAATATCTTTCACAATGGGAGAATGATATTAAAAGTGGTGGAACGAGATTGGACAAATTTGAGGTGATAGATTCGTGGACCTACGACCGTTTTGTGGAAGCAAGACAGCAACATCAGCAAGTTACGACAAGAAATTTACAACAATGGGCGTTGGCTGCTGTTGCACAATTCATTGATTTCAATTTCAAGGCGTCTGATCGATGGGTCACGGCATTCAAACAGAAACACCAAATTTCTCAACGGAAAATCACGAAACTGATTTCGGAAAAAGAGGCGGCATCAATGGAGGAAATCTTGGCGTCTGCAGAGACCTTTCGTCGACAGACGTGCCGCTTAATACCTCAATACCATGAGGATTATGTTATAAATACTGACCAAACAGGTAAATACAAGTTTTCTGCGTACAAAATGTTTTTGCCGATGCAAAATGTATAAATTCAAAATTAATTATATAAAAAGTTTTCTACATACATATTCGAATATTTTTTAATATTAAAAATACTATTTTTTTTTTTCGGGATGTCAATATCAATCTGTTTTCACCAGGACACTCACTCAAAAAGGGAGTAAAACAGTTTTCGTCAAAAAGTCGGATTTGAATAAAGTGACGCATTCGTACACAGCACAATATTCCATAAGATTATCCCGAAAAGTGCTCTCACATGTCTTCGTATGTTTGCAAGAGACGACCGGTCATTTCGGACCTCGCATTCAAAAATTAGTAGATGGCTATGCCAATACATATACGAACGTCATTGCAACATCATCGAAGTCCGGAAAACTAACAACAGCCTTATACACGGATTTTCTCCAGAAATGTTTAAAAACTTACGTCGGGGAGAATAAATTTTTACTTCTCATTGACTCTTGAGGGGAGGGGGGGGGGGGTCAGATAAATTCAGAGATGTATGACGAAATCTTTCAAGATGACGAAAATATGTCAACTTGCTCTATAAAAGTAATTTCTCCAAAATGCACTTCTTTGGTGCAATCTTGTGACGTTTACTTTTACAGACAAGTAAAAAATTTCATAAAGCCCTTGCAAAATTGCAGCGAATTGTTAGAGCAGAATCGTGAAATGAATTCCCGGGAAGATTGTATAAAAATCCATTCAATAATTCACCATCAATTATCGTTACCAATATTCCGAGACATGATTCAATACGCCTGGTTTGCCTCAAAATTGTCAGTTACTAGAAACATTTTCATGAGTGTTAATGAGACATGTTTTTGTACGGATGTATTGCAAACTCCCTGCGATTGTAAAAAATCGGCTTTTATATGTTGCGCAAGATGTCGCAAAAATTATTGCTTTGTTTGTTTCTACGACAATTACCACTGCGATTATTGTATATAATTATTATATGAATAAAAATTGAATTTTTCCTAATCGACTTTGTTATTCTCATTAAAAACCCAATGTTCCTCCTCATATACTTTACAATGAAAAATAAAAAACCCACCGTTATGAATTGTTTTATTGGAAAAAAAGAAAATAATTTTAAAAAAATAATGTAAATAAATTTTAAAAAATAATGTAGAGATGAGAAACGCTTTTAATAATTGTTGGGATAACAAAAAAAAATAAGATCCGAAGGAGGAATCGAACGCGAGACCTCCGATGCAAAAGACCGAGCCCTAACCGTCTAGACTAGACAGTGGCTCGACAAGTATTTGACATTTTAAACTCATAACGTACCTAGGAAACTTTGAATCGATTTTTCTCGGAATTTTCCGAGTAGTGCGTCCTACTACTACGTTAACCACGTGTGGTGCTAGGGGTCCTCTTTCACCACAAAAAAATTCGGCCAAATCCCCGACCCCACGGTCGTGCCGTCTCCTTGTCAGTGAGTACGGGCATTGAAGCTTCTCGCTCCGGCCACAGCTTAGCGCAGAGCGTTGAGACTCAACCCGCGTACGCATAGTCCGCCGGAGGAGCATATATTGCCAGAGTACGTCGAAAGACACCGCGGCCGCCTGAAAAGACGGTCATGTACCAAATTTTAAAATACCACGGGTTATATCTCGGGTTGCGAATACAGTTTCTCAAGCAAGAGAGAGGTACTAATTCGTACCTTTCTATTTGCAGGTTACTGAATGGGGATACTAAAATGTATCTCGGACAAAATACATGTCCCAGAAATTTGAAAATTCTCTATTTTTCTCCAAATGAGGTTAATTTAAATAGAATTAAGTTCGAATTGTAATGAAAAATGTAATTAAATGAGGAACATTTTACTAAATTACATATTTTCTACATTCAAATGATAATTCAACTGCCATACACTATTTCAATATATAAAATTAGTATTTTCTTATTTTAGTTGAATTATTTTTCGTTACAATCCAAAGTTAGCTAATTGAATAATTTAGAAATATTTAATTAGTGGATACTTGTGTTTACCTGAGATGGCATAGTGTGATGGCACCGTTCGGTTAGATTTCAATTGTATGATATGCTTTCAAAATGGAACGCTAGAATGCTGTTGAAACATGATGCTAGAATGCTGCTATAACCTAACGCTAGAATACCCTCACAAGCAGACGCTAGACTGCAGTTAAAACCTAATACTAGGATGCTGTTACAACTTAACGCTAGAATGCGGTTACAACCTAACCGCACGTTGTACTGACGCAAACCTGACGTTTGCGTCAGTACAACGTCAGTCAGAAACATTATTTACTAACGAAAAAGAAAGACCGAAATGCGGCAGTAGAAACCTACGTTTAATACGCCACAGAATGCTGGAATATTATCCAATTGTAGTGTTAGTCTAACGCTAGATACTTTTGAACGTCAGCTTTGGTTATCGGGGAAGTTAACGCTGACAATGAGCCTCGGTGGTGAGGGTACCGGGTTCAAAACCCGGCGTCAGGACTTGATTTTTTTTGAGATTGCTGGCATAAAAAATGTATTTTTTTTTTCAGAATGAATATGTGGTTAATTAATAAATAAAATTAATTTTATAATTTTCATTAATTTCAATATTTTTAATATATTCGCGGACATCAATAAATTTTTATTCCAACGTACGGGGAGACGTGGGACATCAGTTTCGTTATATCAAATTACATTCAGAATTTATATTTAATGAATTTTTGTAAAGTAATGGCAGGCGTGGATAAAATTTTTTTCGGAAAACGAAATATTGTGTGAACAATTAATTTTTATCAATTATTAAATCAAATTTTATAATGACTACTACTTTTATTATTTTTCATAATGGTCTAGTTCAATTTTATTAATTTGATTATGTACTATTCTTTGTTTATTTGTAAACTTCTTGAAATTATTTGAATATTATAGACATTTTTTTATAACTTATCTTTTTTGATGGTTAAACTTTTTCTGTTCTACTGACATGAGACGTCGCGGTTTTTTCGGATAGTCATTGCTGAGAAAGGGTAAGAGAAAGGAACGAGAAAGAAAATGTAACACTGTTTAGATGAAAAACTTTTTCCTTTTTATTGATTTGTCAACTTTGACAGTTTTTTTTTAACAACGAATGTTTTGGTGACTTTCAAATTCTCTTGGTGGGCATTTTGCCTCATTCGAAGTCGAATGTAATAAATAATCGAATACGACAATATATCCGAGGCGTATGAGGAGTAAGGAAATGCAAACTTATGTGAAGTAAAAACTTCATCGAGAGTGCAGTCGAAAAGATCGGCCCGTGACGCATTTTTAGCGAAACAAGTCTCTACATGAGAAATTAACCTGAAGAAATGTCAATTAGCATGAATCAATCCCCCTCTCGATTTCAGATCGACCAATTGCGACACCGAAGACATTGTAGAAGAATCAGATCTAATCGCTTTCTGGCAAATCATACAGTTCTTGTACTTTTTAATATTTGCTTACACAGGTAACCTGTAGAATCCATAGAAATATGTTAAAAAACCACGTCAAAAAATAAAGTGACGCCCCAACGAGATCAACGGCTGTTCAACGATGTCTACAAGTAGAAATAATGCATGCAATCATGCCAAAACGATACGAGAAACAAAGTTAGTATAATGCAGATACCTACAGAGGGTTAATAATGTTTTTACGGATTGAATCTTAAAATAAAACACCTGTCACGTAGTAACATGATGCAATCAAGGACAGGGGACAAAGAATAATCGTGATCGGGGTTATATTCGATGACGTCGTCTGCTTCCCAATCGCTGTACTCCAAAATTTTATCGAGTTTTGCTTGAATTTCTAGACGATACTGTACCCAGATAGACAAACGTGCTGTGAAAAAATGAGAAACAGAATAATAACCTCAACTTGACGATACGAATCAGCATAGCATAACGTAAATATTGCATAGTTTGCTTCCGAATTGAGCTGCAAACTGACGACATGTTAATAAATTTGGCAGCATAACTTCGAAAAATGGTAATGTCGAGATGTCGACAGAATGCGCAATTAAGTGACACCCTGTTGTCAGCAAAGAAGCTGCACAACGTGCTGTTTACTCTCCGACAAAAATAATGCTACTGTAACGCTGTATTTGTACAAAATGGCAACATATCGTGACGGGATAATGCCAGAAAAATCAGCAATACAATAATAGCACAGGTACGGCAACAGAACAGCACGTCGTATTGGCATACTATACCCAACAAACAAAAAAGAAGAAACAGCACGTCGACGGCACAGCGACGGCACGTCGTGCCGTCCGGTTGTTGATCGAATTGAGGCACGCTATTGCAGCAACGAAGCAGTGAATTGGCGACAGACCGTAGCGGCAAGTTGAAGGCGTATTTCCAGCACACTGCGACGGTCGGAGTGTGTTGGAAATACGCCTTCAACTGGTTTTTTCTGGCATTATCAATTGGCATTATCAATTGGTGACAGACCGAAGCGGCAAGTTCTGTCGACATGTTCACATTACCATTTTTCGCAATTATGCTGCCAAATTTATTAACGTGTCGTCGGTGAGCAGCTCAATTTGGGAGCAAACATTTTTTCACAGCAAGTTTATCTATTTGGGTATCATAAAATGTATACAAATATCTTTATTTTGCAAATGTGGCGAAGTGGGGTGAACATTCCAATATTTGCTATGCAGTTTCCATGTCTAAAAAATTCTCAGTGCAAATTTATTTATTTGTGTCACTGCTTACCTGTCCCGACATTTTAACGTTCATATGTATGCTTCAAATCAGGTAAAAAGATGTCAAAACGTCTGAGCTTGTATGGGCTGGTTGGCCTAACATCTCTCTGCATCTTCTTCCTGGTGTTTAGTCAACGCTACAGCGAATATCTTGAGCATCGTCTCCAGCCGGTCTTATCGGTCAGTAAAAGCAAAACAGAAGATGAACAAAGTTCAATTCAATTCACACGAAAATTTTAGTGATCCGGAATCAACTAGTTTGTTTTTTTTTTTTCAATTTAAATAACTCGTGATCATTTTATATCAAGATTGTTAATCTCAGAGCTCTGTACCAATTATTTCCTTTGCATTTTTGTCCGGAACCCAGAGACTAACTAAAAACATAATGTAATCAAATTACTTAATAAATCTGAATAATAATAATAAATATTAATTTGGATAAATTAATAACTTAATTACTTGAATGTTGAACGAGCTAACGACAGAAATTGCGAAGACTGACAAGACGACGTGAATAGAGATAGAAGCAAGACTGATAACTGGCACGAATGGGACGATGGACAGGTCTCCGCGGGTTGAAGTTATACTTACGTGTTTCCACCCCGCGGAGAGAGACAGAATCTCGAGGAGGTTTTTAGTCGGTAGGCCAACAAGGAGAGTCCGATACACGGGAGAGGTCATGTGTCTCTCCTAAGGTGCTTAACGCATTTTCCTCCTCGAGAAAAAAAAAACGACAGAAATTGCAATATAGTTAACAAAATTACTCCCTGAAATATTTTGTACATTTAACGTTAATGTTGGAGTCTAAAAAAATTCAGAATTTAATTAAGAAAAACTTCAACAATTCATTGTAGCCAAAATTTTATTTAGGGTGCTTTTGTTTTTGTCAAATTCGATCATTATCGCAACATTTTTCATTTCGCACCATGCTTTTTGCACCATCAATTAGAATAGTCCTTCTAAAATAGAAATCAGAAAAAAAACAACATTGTAAAAGTGCACATTCTCACATTTACGTTTTTCATTCGCATTTGTCAATTCAGAAAGTCCAAGCAAGGCCGCAGATAGTTAAAATTCAAGAACCAGTCACGGTAAGCCACACACTAATCTCGCCATAAATTTAACAATCATTAATTCTCCACGAGCTTTAGCATTTAGTTGCATGACAACGCTGTTTGAGTTGTGTAGATGCTAAAACCATTTTCCATGAACATTTTTGTGTTACACTCGACTGGTGCTTTTTCTATCCCGAAAATTTTGAGCTGGCGTTTTGCGATGACGAGGATTGACTACGTAAATATTCAGAAACGTATGCGATTTTGGGTTGGCTACGATTTTTTTCACCGGTTACTCCAATTCTGTAATGTTTAATTTTCGATATATTGCTTATAATCATCTAATATTATATTTGTCATCTTATGTTTTACATATGGTTTTAATTGAAGTTTATTAAATGTATTTTATGCTGGTAGGGTTAATAATTTACTACTAATGAATATTATTTCATAGGCATTGGCTGGATATGACGACTCACTGTTGCTCAACGACGTCACGAATCTTGAGATCAACAGGATTCTCGATCTGCAGAGAAGATCTATAGAAAGAGAAATGTATACTTACGATTATCCGAACGGAAAATATGGCGTCAATGTTAGGTTTGTATATGGAAATCACGTAGCTCAAAACCCGTAAAAATCTGTTATTTTTTCGAAATCATCGAAAATAATTCCTCAATTAAGATGACTGTAATTATGTATACATATTTTTTTACCGTTCAATGCAGTTCTCTGGACGATCTTGTTATGGAAAGAGGTGGCAAACCAATGAGAAGTATAATACTCTCAAGTTGGCGGAGCGGCAGTACTTTCCTCGGCAATGTAATAAACGCTCATCCAGCGAGTTTTTATCATTATGAGCCATTATTACACTTCGGGATCGTACAAGTGAGAGAGCCCGAATTAGCGAACGAAGCGCTCGAAAATGTCTATGACTTTTTCAAGTGCGATTACGACCAACTCCGTAATTATCCATTAGAATACGATCACGTATATAATTATTCTTTTCCATAGAAAACAATAATAATACAATATTTTATTATTGGGTTGACAACTAAGTTCTGACTCACTTCAACGACGCTGAAGTTTGCAACGTTGGAGTCCAACGAAATGAACGAAAAAAAAAAGTTTGTAATTCACCAATTTTTTATTTCACGAATTATTGGTGTAGGTTGAAAAACTACGAATTGCAAATTCGGCAGGGAACAAAATTGGAGAATTACTGGACTTATTGGAGTTTTTTTAGATCATTTCGTTGGACTTCAACGTTGCAAACTTCAGAGTCATTCACTTCAGATATACAGATATATTTATAATTTTATTCTTTATTTAAACATGTCAATCTACAATATAATCACCAGCCGTATATATGACTTGCGTCCATCTAATGGGCAAGGACTGAATACCGCGCTCCCAAAACTTAGCGGGTTGCTGCTCGAAAAATTCTGAGATTGCGTTTTCGACATGGTTGAAGTCTCTGAAGGAAAGTTTTAAGGCCTCGGAACAGATGATAATCCGAAGGTGCCAAGTCTGGGGAATACGGCGAGTGTGGAACCGTGGTTCAACCAAACTCTAACAGTAGCTGGCGGGTGATTGAAGCAACGTAGGGCCGAGCGTTATCGTGCAATATGTGCACCTTTGTCACTCTTCTCCTCTATGCTCGCATTGCAGCAGCCACTTTGCGAAGTTGCTCGACATATACGTTGGCAGTCACCGTCTGTTGTCCAGGGAGTAGTTCGTAATATATCATTCCGCGTGCATCCCACCAGCAACACGGTAAAACCTTTCGTCCGTGGGTCTCTGGTTTGGGCTGAGCTGGCGGTTCTATTTCGTGCGGCAGCCAATAGGCCTTCCGTTCATTCTTTTCGTAAAGGATTTAACTCTCGTCTCCAGTCACTAAACTGCCAAAAATTCCTTGCGTTTCGGCTGCAGGAGCAACGACTGGCAGATGGACACTCGGGCAGCCCGATTGGCATCGCTCAACTGATGAGGTGTCCATCTCGCCAGCACTCACCGATAGCCGAGTGTATGCAGCCGTTTCTCAATCGCTGTATGACTATAGCCGAGTGCCTGCGCCAATTCCCGAGTGGTAGAATTTGGGTGCTTCTTCAGTTCTTTTGATATCGCGTCGTCTTCCAATTCAATAGGTCGACCGGAGCGCTCTCTATCTTCCAGGCTCGTATCTCCGGAAGCGAAGCGACGGAACCAGCGGCTCACTGTCAATTGTGTTACGGTGGCCTCTCCGAGAGCAACGTTGATATTAGTGGTTGCCTGCCTCGTACTGCTGCCACGCCGAAACTCGTAATATATTACACCTTGAATAGCGCGCTCGTCCACGTCGAGAATTAGACTCCCGGAGACGTCCGCAGCCGGGCTTTTATACCCACTGTGCGAAAGCTTTTAGAATATTCTAGCAGTTGCCAGTTATGGAAACTTTCTATAATGTTCTAGAATAAAAAAAGGGAGATTTAAAAAAAGTGAGTCAAGACTTAGTTGCCAACCCGATATAATTTGATTATGACTGTAATTTTTATTTCAATTATAATTGCAGCCATTAAATCTTCACAACTGCGTTTTATTTTCAGAAAATTATTTAGATTACGGGAGAGATGGTCATCTATGGGTATTCAGTCATAGTACTCGTCTGTGGCAGCAATGCCAAAACTATAAAGAAATTTGCTGGGATTCTCGTTTCGTGTCCAAGTTTTGTCAATTGTTTCCGTTTCAGTTAATGAAATTCGTTAGATTGAGACTCAAAGTGGCTCGAGTATTCCTCGAAGAGGAGAGGTGAGCAATTACGAACTATTGTTTTTAGTTTTTAAACCCTGGCATTACGAAAAATTCGGATAAATCTGACGAAGATGGTAATTTGAATATTTGATGAAATATTTGAGTATTTCGTAGATTATTAAATAATAATATAACGTTTTGGTCTTCAAAAATCTTTGAAATCATGTTGTCGTTATGTCACTGGAATTATTTCGAATTTTTTTGGCTTTAACTTAACACACACTATGTTAATGATAGACATTTTTAATATTTTGCAACTTTATTTTTTTTACAACAGCTTGGGTGTCCGAATGGTCTTGTTGATTCGGGATCCGCGAGGTATTTTGCAGTCTCGAAAGAATTGTGATTGGTGTCCCGGTAATCCAGACTGCACTGATCCATCTCTCGTCTGTAATGACATGGTGTCTGATTTCGTGGTATCCGTCCAACTCGTGAAAAAATATCCGCAAACCTTCAGGTAAGAATGTGCCAGAATATTTTTATAATTAATAGATAATTTTTGTACAATTTTTTTATTGCTATGGATCTTAAAAATATCACGACACTCGTACCCCTTTTCCACCATCTCGTTGTCTTATAATTAAAAAAGACATTTCTTTTCGTCGATTAATGAAAAAAATTGAGTTTTCTCCAACTGGTTATTAATTACAAAAATTCCAACTTTTGATATTTCTATGTCTTCAGACTATATACAAGGACACACAATTTTTTTCGTTTCATAGTTTTCTCTAAATCTTTCCGAAAAACTGCAAATTTTCAAGGATTTCTATAATTTATTTTTTAATATAAACAAATTAATTCATCCCTTAAATGCCAAAATTTTTTTTCTCTATCAATTTTAATGTCTCGTTTTTTTTCAGAGTCGTCAGGTACGAAGATCTGTTGGTCGATCCGTTTACATACACAAGAAGTTTGTTCAAGTTTTATGGTTTGGACTTTCATTCGAACGTTCAAAAGTACTTAGAGACACATACGAAAAACAAGGTCGGTGATGCCTGGAATGCATACAGAAATTCAAAAACCATGCCATTTCACTGGCGCACCGACCTCGATTTCGAGGAGGTCGAGAAAATTCAAAGTGTTTGCGCTCGTGCTATGAAATTGTGGGGTTACGTGCTGGCCACGAATGCCACTCATCAAAGAGACTTTGATCCAATAACAGATTATTCCCTCGATTTGTGACCAACATGGTTGTGATGGCGCTTATTTCTGCTGTTGATTATTGTTGGAAAGTATGCTTTAAATTTTCCCTCTCTCCGTTATCATTATATCATTATATCATCGACTACTAGCGCGCTCTACTGGACCTCTGCTCAGTCTCTTACCTTGTACTTCTCTCACTAAATAAATATCTATATACTTTTCTTTTCTGCAAAACTGAAAACGTGTTCCACCGAGTTTCTTTATTTAATAATCCAATTCCATCAATTATCCAACAGCAGCGTCCACGTAGGCATTCAATTATTAATTCACACAAATCTCGTCAGCAAAGGTCTGCACCACACCAAAAACTTTCCGATCGTTCGCGATCCTTACTATTAAGATCTTCACCGAATATTCGTATTTGTACTCATCGATATAGTGATAAAAAACATTTTAATTTCATGTACAAAAATCGCGCTATCAAATCAGTATTATTATTTCTTCGGATCAAATTGGAAAGTAATTATCACTGGTCAATACAATATTTCCCGTCATAGTGAACTTTGTGATTTTAAGAAAGTACGATCGCAAATCGACGAGTCGACAGATTTTCTTGAAATTTTTATAACTCAAAACAGACTGCAGCATATGTCCGCTACTGAAATTTGAAAATATTTGACCATTTAGAACCGGAGATAATTAACATTAAAGTTGGCACGTTTAACACTAATCGCATATGTGAAGCATGCTGTGGACATCAGAGACTAGTAGGGACTAGGGACATATCCGAAGACGGGGTTTTTAGGGGGTCCGTCGTAGTGGCGCTTTTTCGTAGCGGTCAACTCGGGAAGTTACAGTTTTTCCTACGGAACTCTGCCAAGCCTGCAGAATCTTCTCCTACTGAAAGCAGCCGGTATTGCAGGTTTATCCTACGCAACTCGGCGAGGTTACAGATTGTTATCCCACCCAGCTCAGCCAATACGACAGAGCTTTGCCTTGCGGATTGAGAAGTGAAAAAAGAAATACGCTCAAAATGTTTAAAAGGAGGCTTGATGAAAAAATATTGATGAAATTATTATTCAACAGAAGGAGGCTTAGTTGTGACGACGCTTATTTCGTAACCGTTTTCAAGTAAATCAACTATGAAAAACAGTGTACAATTAATATACCACAAAAATGACATAAATTTAAATATCCAGCAGCGTACCTTAGCGCGGCATACTGCGGTCCCCGACTCAAAAGTCGAGGGTTCGAAACCTCGACGAGTAATTTTTTTGCTTATTGATTATTTTTTTGTTCTACACCGTCTGCTGCTAATTGCATTTATTTTGTACACCTGTGCAAATTAATATCTGTTTATCGTATATAGTGCGTTACAATTACATTTTTGATTCATATTTTTCATCAAAATGTTCAAAACTGAAATAAACCTTGTTCCGCATTCAATGTTTTCCATCCTTGTCAAAATATTTAAATTTATTACCATTTTTTAATTTTGATATTCATTACTTTTAATCAAACGCTCACTCTTTTATTGCGAGTAGATGATACATACAAAAGAAGAAAAAATCACACGAAATCAGGTCTTGACTTAATTTTTTTTCTTTGAAACTATGTATAGCATTCAAAGGGCTGTATTTTGGAACTGTAAAAGTGCAGCAAAATATGATAATGTATTACCGTCAATTTTTTTTTTATTTAAAAGAATAAATGCATTTTCAAGTGTATTAAGGGGACCGTATGGTCTAGAAATTTGAAAAAATCGATTTTTTTTTTTTTTGATATGTCGAAAGTATAGTATCTCAAGAATATACTGTGAAATTTTCATGCGGAAATTCTCAATATTACAGCTTCTACAGC
This sequence comes from Rhimphoctona megacephalus, assembly GCA_963989365.1. Classification (NCBI taxonomy): domain Eukaryota; kingdom Metazoa; phylum Arthropoda; class Insecta; order Hymenoptera; family Ichneumonidae; genus Rhimphoctona; species Rhimphoctona megacephalus. The sequence goes on along the minus strand of OZ022414.1, from coordinate 62,516,406 downwards.
CCATAACGCAGGTAGAGAGCGGTCCGCGACACGAAAACGTTCAAAGCCTTATTGGACACAAAGCCTTACGGGGATGATTTTTTAGTTTGCAAAAAAGAATGTGTTTTGCATGTTAAAAAACGTTTGTACAAACGTGCTGTTGATGCGAAAAAAAAACATGCACAAATAAAGAAAGCAACAAAGAAATTGACAGAAAAAGAAGAGGGAAAAAAGACACAGCGGAAATCGATAAATAAAACACCGAAGCGTCAACAATTGACGAATAAATTATTGCAAGAGCTGTCAACTTATTACGGTCTAGCAATTAGACGTAATTCAGATTCGACTGAAGGGATGAGAAGTGAAATATGGGCAGCATATTATCACAAAATTTCAACAGATGAAAATCCGCAACACTCGTACTGTCCTCCAGGTTCCGAATCGTGGTGCAAGTGGCGTCAAAGTGAGGCTGCAGGTACTTTAGACACCTACGAGCACCCACCTGCTCTGTGCGATGAAGCACAAGAGATATTAAAACCAATTTATGAAGAATTGACAGCAGAGACTTTATTGGAAAGGTGTATTGGCAGTAATACGCAGAACAATAACGAAAGTTTCAATGCTTGCGTGTGGCACCTTGCGCCGAAACATCTGTTTGCCGGAAAAAAAATCATTGATATTGCCACTCACATTTCCGCTTGCATATTCAATGAAGGATTTGCATCCCTATTGAAAATAATGGAGACCATGGGCATAACAATCGGGCCACAAGCGGAGCAACTAGCGCAAAACCGAGACGAGCTGCGAGTATCGAGCGCCAACCGTAGGAGCACGGACAACTCCAAAGAGGCTCGGACAGCTCGAAGAAATGAAAGGAGTGAGGAAATCTTGAATTATGAACGTTCCGAAGGAATCCTATATGGTGCCGGAATCGCGGATTAACTGTAAGTATTCAAAATTTGCTCAATTTTTGAAAATATCTGTACCTCAAACTTTAAACTCATTTATCTCGAAACGACTTTTTTCGGCACTGCGCAGGTGAAAACAAAAAAACTATTCAACCGAATCACTTGAAATTTGGATATGTTGTTCACAACATGTATGGCTATCGTCGGAACTACAATCATAATTTTATTTAAATAATTTCTTATTGTTTATACTAAAAAACTAGTGAAAAAAAAACCCGATTTTACGAATTTTTTTTCAAAAGCGCGCCATTTTGTCAATTTTTAATTTTTTCGATTTGTTCTAGTCCCGACCATAACTGCACTCTTTCTGATTAAGAATCTTCTTGAATTTTGTGTTTCAGATGAGTAGAAGTCTCGGATCGATCTTCACCGTCCGGGTCGGATTTTTCGAGAGGGTCGTCTTCAATGCCAATTATATGATAATAAACACTGTTTTTAAAATTAAAAAAAATTTTTTTTGTATACTTAATAAAGGTAGTAATAAACCCGAAAAGTTAAAACATCGATTTTTAAATTTTTTAAGGCAAAAAAAAATCGTGAAAATAGGTGAAATTTTCGTGCTCTAGACCATACGGTCCCCTTAAAACTTTTTTATATAGTATTTATATAGGATAGGATAGGATAGGATAGACATATAGGATCTAGTTTGTTTCAATATTTGTAAATCACATGTATTTACGACTCCAACGAAGCACCGGATAACATCCAATGGTAATGTTGTACAAAAGAATAAAAAATCAAGGTCGCAACTGAAAGAGTGTCTGGATACATATGGGGATGACAGTAAGAGCAAAGCTTTTGCGTCACAGCTTCAAAATCTTTCAATTACAAACTTTAAGTGCGCTGTTTGACTATAATAATGAAAGCTTATAATTAGACCAATTGTGAATTTAAATATTTTGAAATTTCTTCAACTTCGAATTGCGTGCAGGATCGGTTCTGCTAAATTTTAATTTTCGAGCTGCAGCATTGTGATATTTTGTTTCGGCGAATAGCTTTACTCTTATCATGAACGATAAAAATTGTAATCAATGCTCCTTACAAGGATGATTATCATCAAACCAAGCAGGGTAGAATTTATTTGTAGTTTTTACGATACTTTCTTTCAATTTGTGTAGCAATCCTTCACAGTGCCAATATTCGGTGGCTAAGTCACTAAATGCGTTTAATTGAATCTCAATAATTGATGCAAAGGTTTTGGTCGGACGTTTCAACTTTGTAATGGCTGGAGCGTCAATGTCAACATTTTCATACTCCCGGTATTCAATATACATGTCAGCGGAGGTCACAGGATCCATCGGACTCTTTAAGATTTCATCTCGGCATCTATCACACGGATTTTTTATCAAGCTTCGATATGCAATATAGCCCGCGAGAAAGGCGATAGCATTTTCTTCGTACGCACCCGTGGTAAAGCTATTTGTGTTATTATTGTCCGTGTTTTGCGTAAACAAGTCAATTGTTTCTGCTGCCCCTTCGATTTCCATTTCGTCAATATCTTGATCGGGATCACAAACGACGGGGGAAGTATCATTCATTTGTACTAATGCTTCTGTAACTAAGCTGGCAGGATTCAGCAAAGTGACCCCGCTTGGGACTAGTACATTTCCTTTCGTACTCGTACTGATATAACCAGTAGATACAATATGTCGTCACGAGAGTCGAATACCTTGCGGAGTTGGGTTCGGGTTGAATCCACCTCGACCCCGAAACTTAGAAAATCGATGTTCGATGGAATCCTGATTTTCGTTAAAATCGAGCAATATTGGCGATTGACGAGCCAAGGTTTCACTATTGATATGATGTCCTTCAGGCTGTTCTACTAGTGCGTCATTATCGCTGTACCGCGCCTGTACGGGAATTTCACTCACAGTGACGCTTGTGCATACATTTTCTTGTTTACACGGATCAACATCGTAAAACGGTCGTGGAATTGAATTTCTTTTCAAACTTCCGTTGGGTTTAAAACAGTCTGCGTCGAAATGCAATGCGCATATACCAGCTGCGCGTAATGTTGATCGAGTCATTTTTTTAATCGCTGGATTGCCTGTAAGAAATTTAAAAGTAATCTATATAAGAAAAAAAGTAAATTCTAAATATTCATTTTTTCATCACCGGTACTCGACTCTATTTTGGTTTTTTCAAAAAAAAAAAAAAAAAACAGTCATTACAACAATACAAATATACACTAGGCACAACAATTAAAGGATATTAAAAAAATTCCAAGTTTTTAGGTGATTTTCAACGGGCTGTAACTCGGAGGAAAATGATCGCACAGAAAATTAAAAAAAAAGCAAATTGTAGCTTCAAGTGTCTAGTTTCAGGACCTGTGCTCGAAAATTTTTTAGCTCAAGCGGTTCATGAGTAATTCCAAGAAAACGATCGAAAAAAAAATTTGCCAAATTTTTTCCCTCTTTCAAAACGGTGTACGAGCTTCAAAAAATTTTTTCAAGTAATGCTACCATAATGCTCTTCTCGAAAATTTTATTCCCTTTAATTTGACCTGCTCACGAGCTCTGTACGAGCTCTGGCGCTGCGATTTTCATTTCTTAGTGCCCCAAACGTTCAAATCTCTCATTTCTGCCGAAAATCACCATAACGAGCAATTTTTCAGTTTTTATGCATTTTTTTCACTTGAAATTTTTTTTTTACGACAATCCATATTTCTTGGATAGAAAGCATTGAATTCCGAAAAAATTGGAAAAAAAACTTTTTTCAAAAAAAAATTTTTCTTTCGACACGAAAAAAATTTTTTCAAAAAATTATTTTTTCTCAGCATCTTTACAATGCTTTATTATTGTAAAAAAAAATATGCTCGATTTTTTTTTATCGCTGTCATTTACCGTCGGCATTAGCTTAACCCGAAGCGTACCGCGTGGCGGTTGCGCGGTCGGATTTACGCTTCTTACACATGCGCGTGTGTGTGTGCTGTTTGTCTGTCTATCTGTTTGTCCGTCTGTCGGTGTCTGTCTGCTGCATGGCTGCGTGTGTGCGCGTGTGTGCGTGTGTACGTTTGCGTGCGCGCGCGTGTGTGTGTGTGTGTGAGAGAGCGCGCGTGTGCGTGCGCATGTGCGTGTGCGTGTGTCAATAAATGTCCTTTTAATTTCTTTTACGTCTGACCGTGCAACTTCCACATGGTACGCTTCGGGTTAAGCTAATGCCGGCGGTAAATGACAGCGTTAAAATGAAACGAGCATATTTTTTTTACAATAATAAAGCATTGTGAAGATACTAAGAAAAAAGAATTTTTTGAAAAAAATTTTTTCGTGTCGAAAGAATTTTTTTTTTTTTTTAAAGGTTTTTTTTTCAATTTTTTCAGAATTCAATGCTTTCTATCCAAGAAATATGGATTGTCGTAAAAAAAAAAAAATTTCAAGTGAAAAAAATGGATAAAAACTGAAAAAGTGCTTGTTATGGTGATTTTCGGCAGAAATGAGAGATTTGAACGTTTGGGGCACTAAGGCCCGGTTTTTCCATCTCCCGGTAAATTTTATCTGACAGTTAAAGGTCTGCTGTCCAATGCTAAAACCATCAGGTAAAATTTACCTGGAGGTGGAACAACTGGCCCTAAGAAAAGAAAATCACAGTGCCTTGAAATTTTCAGGGTTTTTTCAGGACACTTTGAGGTTGAAAAATTACCGATGATATCCTTCGTTTATGCATTATATCGAAAGTTATACAAAATTATCCAAATATCCTTTAATTTTCCATTTTTTACCTTTTTTTCAGTTAACATTATCACTTTGAAAATTTTTTTTTCATGGATAACGTTTGATTGCGTTTTATAAAGAATCATTTGCAATTTACAAAACCCTCCTTTCTGTACGATCTGTACGATCATTATTCCCCGAGTAATCAATCACTAAAGTCAAAAATGACTTTTTTGCTTTGATTGACGATAACTCTGCGAGAAATGATCGTACAGAGCTCGTGAGCAGGTCAAATTAAAGGGAATAAAATTTTCTAGAAGAGCATTATGGTAGCATTGAAAAAGAGCATTATGGTAGCATTACTTGAAAAAATTTTTTGAAGCCCGTACACCGTTTTGAAAGAGGGAAAAAATTTGGCAAATTTTTTTTTAAATCGTTTTTTTGTAATTACTCATGAACCGCTTGAGCTAAAAAAATTTCGAGCATAGGTCCTGAAACTAGACACTTGAAGCTACAATTTGCTTTTTTTAAATTTTCTGTGCGATCATTTTATTCCGAGTTACAGCCCGTTGAAAATCACCTAAAAATTTGGAATTTTTTTAATATCCTTCAATTGTTGTGCGTAGTGTATATGAGGGATTCCACGCAATTTCACAGAGCAGTGACCCTGATCATTTTCAATTTTCCAAAATTTTTTTTGTCAAATAGTACCCCATGAAAGGTATAACTGCTCCAATATTTAGATTTCTATCTCATGTTTTTCAAGGGCTGCAATTATTAAAATAATTTGGAATATGAACAGTTCGGAAAACCACATTATGAAAGCCACATCGGAAAAAAACCACATTACGACAAACAAAAAGATTGTCGAACAATTTAGCAGTGATAACACTAGGCTTTAAATTCATTAAAAAAGCCAACAGTTTTGCATGAAAAATTATAAAATAAATCGAAAGGAACACGGTTGAAAGAAAATTCGGGGCTTCTTCTAAAAATTCGTATCCGATTAACGCTAAAAATGTAAAGAAAAAAAATAGCTAAACTGGTTCTAACGATCATCATTAAAGTAGGAGAAACTTCAACAAAGTAAACATTGAAAAAAAGTCATTCGGGCCTTTATATTTTACAGGCGTCTGTAAAAAAATCATGAAGTACAATTTTTTCTGTTCATATTTCTTAAATATAACGAGCATAATAAAAAACGGTACCCGTGTGTTGTATCCAAAAATCATAGCGCCGATCATTCGGTGATGGAAAATAATACAAGCGCGATTTCGTCGTAAAACGCCCGTTCTCGCAATGTTTGTAAGCACAGAAATCGGTAGTTCTGCCTTTTTTCTTGTTCCTCATGATCACTTTTCATTAAAAAAAACACTCTCTAAAAATATTTACACATGAAACGTCACTTGGAAGAATAGTGATAAATTATTGAAATTGTATCAGTTGTATAAGTTCAAAAAAGTCTACTTCGTTGTTCGTAATAGTTCTACTTCGTGGTTCGTACAAGACTGCCTTATTCTAGTGTTTTAATTTTCTATGTAAAAATATGACCAAATTGGAAGGGATGAAAGAAAGGGTGATTTTTGTAACGTGATTTTGTAACGTGATCAGAGTAGTAGGAGAAAAGCTATTTTTTCTTGAATATTGTTTTTAAACGTCAGGGTAGAAAAGCATAAAATCCCCGGAGAGGGGAGTAGCGGAGTAGGGGATACGGGAAAAGGAGTACCGATGTTTTTTTTCCATTTCGAGCGGTACCTTTATGACTGGGAATTTTGTCGCGTCAATCCCTTTCCTTCGAGCGGGAGAAACCGAGTGTCCAAGTCATCATAAAAAATGTGCACGCCAAATGTTTTATTTTCGAACTCACAACCTTCGGGCGTAAGAATAAAAAACTGGCATAATAATAAAGGGCGAAAATACCCAGATTATTAAATCTATATTCCAGACACGTTGGATATATAAATTTCATTTATTAACATAATTTGATTAATAGATGAAAAATAATAATTATTCTTGTAATCATACGTTTCGACGATCATATATACTCCGTATAGGTTCAAACATAGTCAAAAGAGGAGCTAGGACTACTTAAACTGGATCACGTAGGAGTATAAGGTTTTGTGCAGGAAATAGGCTCTACTGGAGCACCAAAGGAGGAGCAGAAGTTGATTTCAGTGGCATTTGTAGGCTCATAGGAGGGCCTGTAGCATCAAGTAGCTTCAAATGAGGCTTAAATGGAGTCGAATTCCTTTAAAATCGGCTGAAAATTTCGACCCGGGAGGCGGAGTTTGTTTACTGTTTACACGCTGTTTAGGGAACGTTTTTCTTTGTCAACACTTTAGAAAACATCACGTTTATTTGACCGAGAAAAAAACTTTGATAACTTGCGTTGTCGACATATCTTGCACATGCTATTTGAAAGGGAATGAATTGATCTCCTTGTTTATCAAACTTTTAACATTTCATTGACACTCGAAAGGAATTGTTTAAAGAAGTTGCTTTTCACGCATTCACGCATGAATAAAGCAATATGAATTAGCACATTTACGTACGGCTTTTTTTCTCTTTTCGACGGTAATTGAGGTATTGACGATAACTAATTTGAATACATTGTTTTGTTTTCGTACTCAAAACTTTTTGCATTATGATTTTTCGTCTACATGATAAAAAAAAAGAAAAAATTACTCGAATTATCGTTGAGAAAAAAATTATTTTCCTAACTACTTTACTAAATCAAATACTTATAGCGTTTGCTGTGACAGGGAAAAAATTACGTTTGTCACGTTAGATTCGATATGTCTATTTTCAGTCAAATTTTACAAAATATAACTTTTTTCATCAAGTTAGTAATTCAAAATCGACGATAATAATTTTTAATTTGCCATTCTCCAATAATATATAATAATGAAGGCAACCAAATAAATATTTAATATAATGGATACTGCCGCTTCGACTAAATGAGCGTCCAAATGAGAATAAACCTCTGAGTACCTTAATTAATTAATTGATACCAATAAAATTTCTGAGTATAACTTATAACAAGAATGGGAAAGAGAGCGTTCGACCAAAGCGCGTCCAAACGAGAATAAACTTCTGAGTACTTTAATTAATTGATACCAATAAAATTTCTGAGTATAACTTATAACAAGAATGGAAAAGAGAGCGAGCGCGCTACAAGCGAGAAAGAGGGGACGAAGCTTTGCGCGCTGTCTCTCTCACACAGCGGCGCGCGATAAGAGGGGGTAGCCTCGTTCAGCGGGACTGGGTGCCGGAAAGTAGAGAAATGTAAATTATTATCAAAAGGACATGTGTCCCACCTATTCAAGCGCGACTTACGCCCGTCTATCTCCAAGAAGGCAAATTATTCCGAAACATTCGATTTTAATTCATTAAATTATCATATCTCAAGATTAGCTGGACGGATTTACTTGCAACAAAGACCAATAGAAAGAGAAAAATAAAAAAAAAATTCATCATCAGTATTCAGATTTTTTACTCAAACGGTTCGTCCGTAAGAGCGATTTAAAAACGCTATGACGTCATAAAACCGGCATATTCGCGTATATAAGAATGCGGCAAGGCTCGCGCTGGCTTTTTCTTTTAATACTTGGCATCGAGCCGCTACCGCGTCTCTTGACTACATTTAAGTGTAAAAATTTCTATCGATCCTTAACATTAACTAATGAACTTAGTTTTAGAAAAAGCAAAATCATGGCGATCGCGGCGCTGTCGCAATCGAAAACCTAAAAATCGGAGTCTCCCATCTGTCGAAGGAAGGCGAAGAGGCGGTGTAGCACGTGGCCGCGGTCAATCGAGAAGCTGAGGAGGGCGAAGGGGTACAATTGCAAATCAAAATGTAGCTTGAGAAGCTCTGAGCTTTATATTCGAAAATTTATTGAATAATATGTAAACTAAAAAACTGTGAATCACTGTAATATTCTCTATTTTAATTATGAGGGTACTCGGATCACGAGAAGGAGGGATAAAGAGTTAGGTAGATGGTGTAGAGAGGAAGAAGAACCACATACTGGTAGTCGGGATGAGTTGTGGAGCCACAACTCGAAAACGTATAAAGAAAGACTGAAAAACAATATAAAAATCATAATATTGGTTCGGTGTTTCTTTTTTTTGTTTGTATGTATCATCTACTCGCAATTAAAGAGTGAGCGTTTGATTAAAAGTAATGAATATCAAAATTAAAAAATGGTAATAAATTTAAATATTTTGACAAGGATGGAAAATATCGAATGCGGAACAAGGGTTATTTTAGTTTTGAACATTTTGATGAAAAATATGAATCAAAAATGTAATTGTAACGCACTATATACGATAAGCAGGTATTAATTTGCACAGGTGTACAAAATAAATGCAATTAGCAGCAGACGGTGTAGAACAAAAAAATAATCAATGAGCAAAAAAAGTTTCGAACCCTCGACTTTTGAGTCGGGGACCGCAGTATGCCGCGCTAAGCTACGCTGCTGGATATTTAAATTTATGTCATTTTTGTGGTATATTAATTGTACACTGTTTTTCATAGTTGATTTACCTGAAAACGGTTACGAAATAAGCGTCGTCATAACTAAGTCTCCTCCTGTTGAATAATAATTTCATTAATATCTTTTCATCAAGCCTTCTTTTAAGGATGCTCCTCTGTTATATCGATTTAATGCCATCGACTTGAAATTTTTACAGCCTATCAATATTGATTTTCTAAAAGTGTGTGCAAAATTTCAAAGAGATTAGGAGCCTCGTTGTCGAGATATTAAATATTAAAAACAATGCTATTTAACACGCGTTCTTATGGCCGTACATGAAAAACAGGCTGTAATTGTATTGTCGTTCGCGAACCTGAAATGCCAACACCTAAAAAAAAATACACAACCTAGTTCAATACATAAGGAAGCCGTGTGCAAAAGATTACCTTCGTTAGGAGCTTTTTTGTCAAGTAATTAAATAAAACCTTACAAAAGTCTCGAACATTGGTCGAAAGCAGGCGCGACTTAGCAACACTGCGCCGGGCGCCACCAACCTCACCCCCTAAGCGATGGATAATACTGATATTAATGTTTATAATGTATGCAATGAGTTTGGATATATTTCATTAAACAATATTCCAAAAATTTGACCATTTTTACTTCATAGTACAGACAGAAAACTACTTTCTTAATCGTTCAAAAGTAAGATTTCAAAGTTGGCTATGCTGAGCCTGGCCCGTGTATAAGCATAGGGACCCCCCTTGGACGACTCGTCCCGCAAACAAACAGAGGAGCATCCTTAAATATTTTGAGCGCATCTAGAGTCGCGGTAGCGACTCGAGACAAGTACATTTACGTATACTATAAGATGGCGAAGACGAATCGCTACTAGACTTTGTCTTTACAGCAAGCAAAGCGGTTTCGAATGGTTTTCGAAAATTGTTTCGGCGACATTTAATTAATTACAACGTTTTAAAAGATGTTGCTAGTTCACGTATTTTTTATTTATTTTTTTCTTTCGATCGTGACTATTTAGAACTCTGTAGCCTAACGCATATTGGAAATATTAATATTTCATCCTTCCAAATCATCAAAAAAAGGTGGCATTTTTCGCACACTTTTTTTGACGTTTAGCGGTTGCCGTCTAGTGACACTAGTTATAACTAGAAATTTTCTGGTGATATGCGAGACTGTGTTTGTTGATGTGACAGCCGATGACTTTTCTTCAGGATGTATAAATAAGAGTGACAGCTGTGAGTTTAGAAAAAAGATCGCGGTTATACTAGTGACAGTTGTGGGGTTAAGGTAGTCCCCCACAGGATCGTTGAATATTAAGAAATGGTTGAAATTTGGCATACGTGTTATTTAATACGTTATTTAAAAATCTGTGCAACTTTAACAAGTCTTACCATCCCGAACCCGAGATATTTATACTTGAAGTTGGCTCGATTGATACGTAACATATGGGCCATGCACGGGCAAACAGTACGTTATTAATTCTACCGTCAGAACTAAAATCAAGAAATTGATGAAAAACGAGGAGGAGCAAGAGCAGAATATCACAAATATTGTGAAAAAAACATGAAGATGATTTACCATCTAGTTTAAAAGATATAACCTCGCGAAGTACTACGATTTTGGCCTTATACGACATATTCTACAAATAAATGAGCGCGTAAACGCTCGTAACCTTGTAACCTTGTTGTGTATTGGGGCATAGCCTGCACTGTTCCGGCAAAAAGTTTACTCGCAATGTCAGATCAAAAACACTTATAGAATAAATTTTACGACAGTAGATGATATCCGTCGTATTATCTATTGATACCGAGTCAATATTGTGTGCTTTTTAAATTTATTTACTACGAATTATCAACCCTTTACACACATATGTAACGCACATACGATATGTAACTTTTGGTTGAGTTTGTCGCAAGGGAACTACCTTAAAAAGTAAAGTTATAAAAATCGCGGGTGTGAATAAAGTAGATAATTTGATTTTTGGTTAGACATATTCGAGATGAGGACTTTAAACGCGTATTCGGTGAACATTTAATATCTTTGTTGTAAGGTTATAAAGATCGCGATCAGTTTCAACTTTTGATTAAAGTGACTTTTATTATATTATCGGTAGAAGAGTGATAGTGCAAAAATAAAGTTTAAATCAATAAGTAAACTTTTGAACAGTGTCTAAATAAATAATTTTTTTTTATTGACCCTAGCCCCAACAATCCATTTTTCCGAACGTAAACTCTAGAACGGAGTCGAAAACAGTGCCTCTTCTCTTTTACCATAAAATGTTCCTTGAATGCAATAATAAAGTTTATTTAAAAACCATTCTCTTTGTTTTTTTTTTTGATAACTAAGAAAATGGTGTATGGTAAACTCGTATTCGGTGAATATTTGATATCTTTGAACAGTCGTGAGGTTATATATAAAGATCGCGGTCAATTTCAGTTTTGGTTAAAGTAGCTTTTATATATATATATATATATATATATATATATATATATATATATATATATATATAGATAAAAGAGTGATAGTGCAAAAATAAAATGTAATTTAATAAATAAACTTTTGAACAGTACCTTAATAAATAATTTTTTTTATTAACTTTAGCCCCAACAATTCATTTTTCCGAACGTAAATTCTAGAACGGAGTCGAAAACAGTGCCTCTTCTCTTTTACCATAAAATATCTCTTGCATGCAATAATAAAGTTTATTTGGAAACCATTCGCTTCATTTTTTATATAACTGAGAGAATGGTGTATGATACCACCCTAGGTTTGAATTATATATGGTTTTAAACTACCCTAGAGTGCTAGAGACCTTCAATACATGAAAATTCTATTTGCACTTGCAACCCAAAACGGAATCAGGCGATGCGAAATAATTTTGAGCGAAAAGATATTTGATTTGAGAAAAAAAATTTCATAAGTACTTCACCAATTTTTTTTTATCTATTGCTCATGAGATATAATTCGTAATTAACCCTAGGACCCTACACTATGTGTTTTAAAACAAATCCCCTACGCTGGGGTTACGAGCACCCCAGCACTTTGGATCGATGCAGTTGACTCTCTATTTGTCGTAGAAAGCTTTGTTTTTTTTTCATTTAATCGTTCGAATTCTGGAAAAAAAGATTAAACATTGAGAAAAAGTGTTACATTTATTTTTCACGGTGAAAAATGCAATTAAAAAAATTAAGCACATAATCTGCTAATTTTGCACTAAAATTTATAAAAATATCTTGTACGCGTATTTTGGAAAATCAAATCATGGATTCTTCTAGAACATAGTATGGAACAAGCCCAAAAAAATTACAAGAAAGAAATTCGAAGTGCTTCAATAATTTTGCACGAGGTAAAGTTAGCAATTTTTAGTTCAATTCGCTGTTTCTTTGGCAACACGTGCTCGCACTTTAACGTCCAAAACGAAATAGACGATTTCTCCGGCACAAATATACGCAGTATAACCCCCTCTCCCAATGCGACCAATAGGGAGAGGTGATCACTTCAACTGCCGAAATGCCAGGACCGTAAAAATTTAGTGGGGGTTTGGGGAACCCCTGAGTAGGGTCCTAGGGTTAATAAATATTATAAAAGAAAAACTCGCGTAGTACTTCGGCCAAAATTATTTTTTCCAATCAAACTTTAGCTCTCGAAATTTTGTACGTATATTTTTTTTGTTTCAAAATCTTGTTTCGTTATGATTACTTATATTTAAAAACTTTCGGTGCATTCTGATGCTATTAGAGTATTTCTTTGGCATCATTTTTTATGGAATATTTTCCGATCCGTTGATCTGTTGGCACGGATGTTTCGGTGCAATATTTTTTGAAATTTTTTTTTACAAAGTTAAAAAAAATTCAAGTTTTTACTTGTTCTTTTATGCATTGCGTCTTCTCAGAACTACTGTACGTTTTAAGTAATCTAATAATTTTATAAGTATTGACGGTTAATTACGAAGATTGAATTCATTTGAACACTTGTTAAATGAATATTTCACATTGCATTTTTAGTCCGAATCAGGGAGACTAGAGTAAAGGAGCCCGAACGCAATGGTGGAAGAAAGATCCTAAAAGTGATGAACGATCCGATAATTGCACCGCCTGGCGGCGCTACCGCTGCGGTACCCGTCAGCGCCGTGATTTTGAATTGTCAGTCAGCACTTCGTTGTACATACATTCCTTTCTTATTAGCACAGCTTATAATATTGAAGATTCATGTTGATATGCTTTCGTTTAAATTATGAGGCGATAATATTTCAGTAACTTTTTTACTTGGAGGTGATCTGTACTGTAAATGTTTTATTTTTACGCGATGACATTTACAATTAAACAACCGTAATGTGAATATTGCATATTCGATTTCCAAGAGAAAACTTTTTGTCAAGACATTAAAAACAAAAATAAAACACTGTATTGAATTTACATCAAACATCAAGCCAGCCAACAAATCAAGCTCAATCCAAACTCTAAGCGGGGCAATAACTTAAGTTTTAGAAAACTCTATTAATTGGTAATATACGTAATAGCTCAATGGTTAGCATGCCCGATAAGAATGCCATCCGGGTCGGGATCGATTCCTCGAGATATTTTTTTTTGTTTCCAATAAATATTTTTTAAAACTAATCGTTGAAATAAAAAGATAAATTTGATTTCTGTTCTTAGATTATTTAATTTTATTTCAATTTTTAATTTTAAAATGTACATACACCCAAGACCACGCTGTCACCGGAGTCTTTATCCTCCGCAAGAATATCAAATAATAATAATAATTAAAGTAATAATTGACGATTCTACTTTATTAAAACAAATCTTTTATTTGTGCTCGATATTGAAAAAAAAAGTAAAGAATAGTTGATTTGAACTCCAAAACTTGGGCTTGCGAGCCCAGCACGCTACCAATCTGCCAAGCCAGCTCATTTAAATTATTGACAAAAAATGTTATCTGTTTATCAGGGCTGCTTGAGGTATAGAGTTTTATGGAATAGAAATAAGCGGTTAAAGTTATTATACTTTTATGTTTAACAAAAAAAAACGAGAATATGCGATCAGCATATTCTATTGACAAATACTGACAGTAATACGTCACTGTACCAACACTGCCAAGCCGATCCTCACGAACGTATCCTATTCGTAACCAGGCGCTGGTATCGCTTGCGGATACATCTCGAACTACAAGATCTTTCATCACTTTCAGGATCCAGTTTTCGACGATTCCTCAATATGCGTTCGGGCTCCTTTACTCTAGTCTCCATGGTCCGAATATACACCAGCTCGAAATTCGATCATGTATCCATTTTTAGCCGAAATCATTAAAAAATCGCTTGAACGACCTCTAAAATTTTTATTCAGGATTAAATTATTGAGAGAATCACTTTTTGATAAAATGTTACCATATTTTGCTGCAATGCCGAAAAAATGTCAACTCTTGCATCACTCAGATACATACATAATATAGATATGTTTAATTGGCAAGCTATGAATTTCATACCCGAGTACGTACACAATATTAACATGTTTAATTAACAAACTATGAATTCCATACAAAAAGTCGACAAATCATAGCCAAAAACAGCATAAATGCTGTGAAAAAAGTTGAGACAAGTACATTTACGCCCCCCAAACAGTCGTTCTAGTTAATCCCCCTCACCACACAGGGCCAAAATACCGATCCCCACAAAAATTTACAAAAACCCGTCTAAGTCGTTCATGCAAAGATCTCCAAATAAAAATCCTTTCTAAAAACCAACGCATCCTACAAAGTTTTATGGGTAACCGCTCTCATTATCTTATCAAATTAAGTCAAATTGTACAGAGGTGATAATTTCATTCTCGTAAATTGTATATGTTGTGAGTTCACAAAAAGTTGATAAATAGATAAAGATCTACTAAAGTATATGTGGCCAAGTACGTGGGATTTTATTATATTTATAAAATCTCCAATTATGTTCATATGCCATTTTTCTAAATGCTGCCACACTCTCATTTGTAATATTTGTAGTATAATTTTATTGGTAACAAATTGATAAAAGTTTACTATCGTAGGTAGAGCGGATACGTACAGAGTACTTGTCCGGTCCGAACATTTTTCATAAAATATGTCATAAGTCAACATTAATCTACCATACATTTTGGTCTTAACTAGTAAAGTAAGCATAGCTAATTTGGAATCACAATATGCGGATTGTTTTGTATCCCAAATTATGCTCCTTTCCTTTAACCAATTGTTATCGATGAATTGATGCTCGTGTGGAGCATATCTCACGTTATTACACGGCACGTTTATTCCGGTTTTGTAACATCCGGGGGAAAACTGGAGTTATAGAGCGTCTAAATGGTACTGTACACCTGAAATAAGTAATCCGGTACTATTTACACGCACTTTTACACCGGTTTTTACTACAACAGGTTTTACAAAACGGAATAAGCCTGCCATGTAAGAGCGGTCATCAAATGATTGCATTCCAAGGCGGGTAAGATTCAAATCTGCGTCAGGAGATCCGAATTTGAAAAATTTGCCGTGAACAAAAAAGCATATTTTTAGCTGACTAGACGAAAAAATTTCGGGCCGGACAACTACTCTGTGCGTATCCGCTGTACATACGATAGTAAATTTTTATCAATTTGTTACCAATAAAATTATACTACAAATATTACAAATGAGAGTGTGGCAGCGTTCAAGCTCACGCAGGCTAATGCAATTCTGTATTTTTTTTTTTAAAGCCCTTGTAGTTCCAACTCATAGGATAATAATTCGTTGTAATAAAGCATTAATTAGAGAAATGGCATATGAACATAATTGGAGATTTTATAAATATAATAAAATCCCACGTACTTGGCCACATATACTTTAGTAAATCTTTATTTATTTATCAACTTTTTGTGAACCCACAACATTTACGAGAATGAAATTATCACCTCTGTACAATTTGACTTAATTTAACCTTTAGACGGCCAGGATTTGAGAGTTAAAATCGCCCTTGAAAAGTGCCTAAATTAGTGTATGGTATCACGTATCAACTATATACAAAGTTCGTATCACAGGGCGAGCCGATATATTGGTTTTCCGGTCCTCTAGAGGTTAATAAGATAATGAGAGAGGTTACCCATAAAACTTTGTATGATGAATTGGTTTTTAGAAAGGATTTTTGTGCGGGGAGATCTTTGCATGAACGACTTAGACGGGTTTTTGTAAATTTTTGTGGGGATCGGTATTTTGGCGCTGGGTGGGGCGGGGAGATTAACTGAAACCACTATTTGGGGGGCATAAATGTACTTGTCTCAGCTTTTTTCACAGCATTTATGCTGTTTTTGGCTAGGTTTCTTTTTTCACTCCTCAAATCGCAAGGCAAAGCTCTGTCGTATTGGCTGAGCTGGGTGGGATAACAATCTCTGACCTCGCCGAGTTGCGTAGGATAAACCTGCAATACCGGCTGCTTTCAGTAGGACAAGATTCTGCAGGCTTGGCAGAGTTCCGTAGGAAAAGCTATAACTTCCCGAGTTGACCGCTACGAAAAAGCGCCACTACGACGGACCCCCTAAAATCCCCGTCTTCGGATATCTTCCTACTAGTCTCTGATATAACTATGGTCTTTCCGATCACAGCGCCGCCCGTGCAGGCTGGGATTCCGTGTACATTTCTAAAGCACGCTGTGTCCACTCTTCTTTCTAGTCTCCCTAATTCAACAGCATCGATAGAGAATTATTTTTAAAAATGGAACATACTTCGTGTTGTGTGGTGAATTGCAAAAATAATGGTCTAAATAGCAAGTGTAAATTTTATAGCTTCCCAAAAGCAAAATATAAAACAGAGCAGAGAAAGCGATGGATTGCGGCTGTAAGAAGAGTAAGTAACCTAACTTCACTTTTGAGCATTTTGCATGCGTGATTCATGTAACTCATACATGTCTCATCATTATTTAGTTCCGATGGTACACCTTGGCATCCAACACCATCCAGCTCCATATGCAGTAGGCATTTTGTTGATAATAAAAAATCTGAAGAGGAATCAAGTCCTAGTTATATTTCAAGCATATTCCCTGCTGCATATGGAATAAAAGCAGTCAATCACACGTCATTAGTAGAACGGTATGTAATTGATCAATAATTTCTCCAATTTATCTAAAATGTATTTCTAATTTTGTTTAAAATAATTATCTATTTTAGGTATAATCGTTACATGAAGCGAAGAAATCTGAAAATGGAATCATCAATTACAACGAAACAAGAGGTTACTGTGGTGCAAATGGAGCTGAACGTACGTTACTGATATAGTAGTTGATAATATTCCAATGAATCAAAGTTATATGAAAGTATATACGGATCAAGAGTGTCAAGCTGATATTTTTTCCAGTTGTACTCAGCCAGAAAAAATATTTATCTGCAGCAGGTATATTTATGAGAATGGTTATTTTCATGCTGAGGTTCAGACAACTATAATTGAAAATTCTACTAAGATAATAGTGCCTAATCAGAAAAAATTGAAAGATAAACAGTGCGGTACAGCAGAAAAGATCTTCGTGGATCAGTTTGTTCAAACAGATGAGGCATCCAGCAAATGTAAAGATGCAAATAATTTTAATGGGTTTTTATCAGTTAAAACCAAAGAACAACTGTTAGATCTTGTGTCACTAGTGTCGTGCACGGAGCGAATAGAGAGTCTAATAGAATCAGCGAGTGTCGTGCGCGCGATCGCCGCGCAATGTCTGCAATTTTTATAATTTTCTTACACATTGAAAATTCGATATTTTTTTTTTAATCGAAATTTTTAATGAAATCAAAATTGTTTCAATACATTGGAAAAATATTGAAAAATAAATAAAAATTCGAATTTTAGTGAGACAAACTGTGAACGTCGTGGCTCCGAGCCGATCCTGGGAATAATAATCGAATAATTTTATATTTTTAACTCTCGACCGCCCGTAGTTGTTACTTTATTATGTCGGCTATGTCGAATATTCCAATGATCGATGCCATCACATTTAAGGTTCGTTTAGAAAGCAATAAAATGTATATTTTCGCATATCTAATGATTTTTTCTTCCAATTCGAACACATTTACGTTCGATAGATATTTATCAGGTGTTGCGTATAATTGTTCTGCAGATAATACATTGCTTATCGTCGGAACAACAAACTCCGTGTATTAGCGATGATAATCATATCGATATTGAATTATTGTTGATAGAAAAAAATTTGTATCACATTCGCGTTACAAATTACGATAATAACGTTGATTGAAAAAAACGTTCACTTATATATTCGGATATCGTCGGTGATACTGCAATACTGCGTAACTACATAGGAAATACCGTGTAACGGCCGCGGTTTTGCACTAGCAACGACGATATATTGTCAACTTGCGCGTAACATGTGTCGAGTATCACCCAAATATTTTTCCATATTTCCATTTTATTATTATCTTTTTATTTTTTATTTATATATTTATTATTATGCGAAACCATAGATTTCGCATTGAAGGGAGAAAAACACGAGACTAAACAAATTTGGAAATGCCAATGGTATGGTGACAAGTGTAACTTTTCTTCGATAGCTGATGAAGAAATATCAGAATACTTTTTCGATAAAGAAAAATGTTTCTCCGTTAGACTGGAGGTGAGTATTGTTCAAAATTTATTATGACTAACAAATTTTGTTCAAAATATGTCAAGTTATTGTTTATATTTTCTTTTTTTTATGTGTTGAGTGAGATTTGAAAATGATCGAGTAATTATTTAATTTTTAAACAACATCAAAAACAAAGAAAATTTCGAATTTCATCCATAAATTATTATCGAGCGGTTAATTTTGAAAAATCGTTGCATATATTTAGAGTATAATAAAAATGAGAAAACAACTGAAAATAAAAGAATAACAAACTTTAGGAAAAAAAAGATTATTTGACAATTATATTGTACAAAATTTTTTATGGCGGTGCCAATCAAACAAAAAAAATCTAAATATCCATCTACAATCAATGGTATTGAAGTTTGCATCGTCGGAGTGTAAAGAAAATATTTTTTTTTCAATTATTATTTTTTTCATTTTTGATACCGTCCCAATTTTTGTTGTAGTACATTAGATTTTTGGTTGCCAAAAAAATATGCTCAATTATTGCAGGCAAATATTACATATAATTTTGATGCTCTATGTAAGAAAAAAAAACAGGAATTTCTCCGCGTTCCAACGATGCAAACTTCAATATCATTATGATCTATGATTCATTTCATAAGCATAATTTATTGAGTTTTGAAGCAAATTAAATTGTAGTTTTTATAATTTTTAATTTGTTTAATAAAGGTTAATTTTTTGTGGTTGCTGCAATTGCTGTAAAAACTGAGAAAATATTTCATTTTTTTGTTTTTCAGTGCGAGAATATTTTGATATTCAGAAATTGCGTTATAGCAGAGCTCGAAAAAATGGATGAGCTAGAAAATAATTTGAGATACGTATTTCGTTCGGAGGATGAAATATTTTGGAGGAACGAGGTCAAAGTGGAGAGAGCGATTTGAAACTGCAGACTCGTGCGTCTGCTAGCCATTAGAAATCTAATTAAAAAATTTTCCAATCCACGATTCGGTGACAAGTGTTCAGAGATTATTCGTTGTCACAAAAACTCGGAGAGATGGGATCCGATCGTCGAACAAATTACGTGGTTCATTCGTAGAAAGGATCGGGACATCAGACGGCAACGAATGAGATCAATAATCTGGGAGCAAAAGAATATTTGAATATTCTGGAGCCATGGCAAAAAGACTCTTTCCCAGTTCCTCAATTTCCTAAACTCCCAACACACCAACATAAAATTCACCATGGAGGTTGAACAAAACCAACAGATCCCCTTCCTAGATATATTGGACCAACGGAAAAGCGATGGTTCGCTAGGCCATAAAGTCTACCGAAAACCAACCCACATGGATAGATAACTATATCACTGTTAAAAAATATATGAAATTTACAATACTTATATAATACAACGGTAAATGAAATTTATAAACCGGGTGTATGAAATGAAAATTATTGCACTCGTATGCCAAAATTGAAATATGAACATAAATTTTGGTTACTGATGTGGAATTTAAGATACATAATATTGAATATTCGTATGAAATCTGAAAATTTTCTGGATATGCATTGAAATAAATCATATGTTTGGTTGATAATTAATACAAATGTATTAATCTACTATGAACAATGTATTAAAATTACAATATGATCTTCACTTTTCTTGACAGTTGACTGAAAAATAAGATACACATGAATGTTAATAATACGATACATGTTATTTCCCATCATAACTCCATCTCTTAAGGCGTCTTCTCACTTTGGAAATTTAAAAAAATCGATTTTTTTTTTTTTTTAAATTTTGAAAGTACATATCTTCAAAAATGTCATCTCGAAATTTCATAAAGATCGGACGAGTCTAACTACATTTTTTGGCGACCGTTAGGTGACTACCTGAGAGTACCCGGCGATCCCTCCAAAACTTTAAACGCAGTTATCTCAAAACAAGGTTTTTCGGTGCTTTGTTGATGAAATTTCGGAAACTATCCGGCCGATTGTCATGAAATTTGAATGACATATGCTTCATAGTTATGGCTATAGCGCATATCATCAGATTTTTTAAATTTTGATTTTAAGAATTTTTTTTTTACAAAAAACTGCAAAAAAATCGTGGTTTTTTTTTACTTTTTCGAAAAACGTGCGCCATTTTGTTATTTTCGCGAATATCAAAAATCTGATGATATGCGCTATAGCCACTGACATACTGAATCTAAAACAGTTTTATTTTTTTGTTTCAGACGACCCGTCTCGGAGATACCATCAACAAGCCACGACCATAACATTTTTACACGGGTTTTTCAATGCTACTGATGTATTATAATAATTGTTTAAAAAAATAAAATAAAAATTTTTTCATGTACTTGAAAGATGTGTTTATTACATAGGATCCGTTTTATCCCATAATTTTAAGCAAAAATCCTCGAAAAAAAATCGCAAAAACAGCCTATTTTTGAGGCGCTTAAAGTGAGAAGATGCCTTAATAATACGGTACAAAAATGGGAATGAAAATTAATATACCCTGCAGTATAAAAAAAAAAAAAAAAAATCCGTGTATTAAAATTCATTTGCCTATGTATTAATTATAAGAATCTCAATATTAAAATTAATACACAAGTGTAGGAAATTCGTAACGCTCTGTGGGCACCATGCTTCACGCTCTGGCCACCGTGTGGCGCAGAGCATCGACTTTCTCATAGGAGGCACGTGCATCGGACGAGGATATATACAAGTCGCTCGAGTCTAAGAAAATTGTGTAAAACATGAAAATGGTAAACACCAAACTTAACACAAGATATTGAGATCATAATAAAAATTTTTACGGCGACAATTGCTCGACTTGATTGCCACGGCATCAAGTAGTGATAAGTCACTCTAATTTCATGAGATGTCTGCATGATTTCGACCTTCAACTTTAAAAAATCGAACACAATAGTATATCAATTAATGTATTCCCCTTAAAAATTCATAATAGCTGAATTTATTTAATATTCATTCGTATATTAATATACAAAAAGGATCACCAAATTTTATGATACATTTCTAGAAATATCGTAGACATATGTAATGCGAAATCGTTATACGGTACCTGAAATTTAGTAATCTTGAATCTGAAAATTACTATGCTGGTAGCGTGAACTTTAATATACCTGTATAGTAATATTAGTAAATGTTTCGTGTTTTTAATATGCACAAGATCAAAATTTCTTACATGTGTATGATTTTTCAAATACACAAGTATATTAATTTTATTGAACAGTGCTCTTATTATTAACATACCGCGTCTCTCAATTTTGCTTAGCGTATTTGAATTTTCATATACGGTATCTGCATAAAAACTTCCTATACATGTGTATTAATTTTCATACAGAAATTTTTTACAGTATATACATACTACTGTCTACCACTACTCATCCCAAAAATCATCGGTCATTAGCTCCTTAGTATACAGAGCCCTAACCATTTCCCAACCTGACTCTTTGAACAACGAATTAGACCATCTTAAGCAGGCCCTATCAAATAATAGATACAATAGAAGAGAAATTAATCGGAACATTGAACGCCTAAAGAAGAAAATCACAGGTGAACGCAGCAGAGGAGAAGAAACAATAGATAAAGAAGCCATACGCACAACCGTCCTTCCATATATTCAAAGGGCACAACGGATCGCGTAAACAGAGTTCTCAGAAAATACAACATCAAGGTCATCTTCAAACCACAAAAGAAGATAGCATAAGTGCTCTCGAATCCAAAGAACCAAAGACCTCCTTTGAACACACCGGGAGTATATAAGATACCAAGCTCATGCGGAAAAGTGTACATAGGAGAAACCCTGAGGAAGATCAGTACACGGATCAAGGAACACCAACGGTGTCAGATATGGCCATATTCTTCAGTCAGCACTAGCCGAACACAAGATGGAAACAGGACACTTCATCCTTTTCGACAAAGCTCAAATGCTGGCCAACCCACTGAGTTATTTCTCTAGGAAACATAGAGAAGGCCTAGAAATCCGAAAACACTCGAACAACCTTAACAGGGGAAACCAGTTTAGGAGTTCAAAATTTTTGTGTTTTTCGTGAATTTTTTTAACAGGGAAGGAATAATCAGAATTTGTTTAAACTTGGACGATATTTTCTTCATGTTTTGAAGTACACTTTGTAATTTTTTGAAGTCATTTCCGCCGGAAATAGTGGAGTTAGAAGCTGCTGTTCATGGATGATCGCCATCCGAGTTTTTTGCTGGTGGGCATTTCTGAAGTCACAATTTTTATCTGTAATTATTACAATTCTTTTTTCGTTAACAGCATATTTCCTAAGAATATGAACCTAATAATTGTGATAAAAAAAGTTGAAAATTGCATGTTTTTGAGGTGTTTGAACACAATGTCATGTTTTTATACCATGTTTTTTCACCTTTTTGGCATTAAAAAAAATATTTTTAATAATAATATCATCCCAGCATTAGTTTCATATAAATTGTAATTGAATAAAGAATATTTACACAAATTTTCAGAACGATTGGTCAATTACTTTTTGAGCTAGAATGCCCACCAGTTGAAAAAAAGTCGTCCATGGACAGCAGCTTCTAACTCCACTATTTCCGGCAGAAATGACTTGAAAAAATTACAAAGTGTACTTCAATACATAAATAAAATATCCTAAAGGTTTAAACAAATTCTGATTATTCCTTCCCTGTTAAAAAAAATCACGAAAAACACCAAAATTTCGGCCTCCTAAACTGGTTTCTCCCGTTAACAGAGACGGAGGTAACCAGGTCCACCCAATTTGGCACACCGTCCTCCCGGGTTTTAATCGGCCAGCTGATCAATCGAAAACTCTGATTGGCTGGTGCACTCATCCGGAACGATGGCCATGCGTATATAAAGACTACCTGAGACCAGGGAGCTTCAGTATCGGAGCTCTCAGCCCTGATAATGCAAACTGTAACGTTTGCGAAATGTCGGCAATACGCTGAAACTCAACACGGCACCCATCCGGAAGCCATAAACTATTGTAACAGTAATGGCCGTGAAATAAGCCTCAAAACTAGAATATTTGAATATTTTTATTCGTTTTGGTTTAAAGAAACCTAAAATCACAAATATATCGTGTTTTCTTTAGAAATTATTATTATTTAGAATTAGAAATAGAAGTAGAAAAATCATGAATTATTATTTTTTTTTTTCATTTTTTAAAAGAATAAAGAGAACACGAAATTGGAGAATTGAAGGTTTCATTAGATTTTTAAGGTGCTTTATCGGTTACATGACTACGAGAGAAATAGCTGAAAAGCAGATTCGCATTTTTATTCTCGGAGACGTCCGATATTTTGGGAATTTGGAAAAATCAAAGTTACACTTTATTCTCTTATAAAAGGAGAAGAACATGAAACTTTATTTTTCTCGAACACTTAATAGTGTCGGAGAGAAATTCGCAGCAGGATTTTTACCGAGTGAATGATTGATAAATCGTTCAAGGGCAAAACACTTAATGCAGTTTTATTATTAGTCGTTAAAAAGTGTTACTTATGCGCTCTTATTTCTTGACTCTAATAAAACAAATATTTTCGAAACTTTTCGGGTGTTTTATTATAGATGGATAGTTTTTCTTTTAAATGACAAATTTCTTTATTTTTATATAATTACTTTCTATGAAAACCTGATTGTTTTAAATATCGGAAATTTATCAAATTGTAAGAATGAAAAAAGATACGATTTTTCCAAATTTTTTGTAATTCATTCATTCAAAAAAGTTTTTAAATTCAATTTATTAAATAAATCGTTTAAGTTTGTTTATGATAGGTTTGGTAATTGTTATTGTATAAATATTACCAAATTTCTTGGTTCTACCTAATGAAATATCTAACCAAATATTTCAAAATTATAAAAAGATCCGTTTTATTGGAGCCCAGAAGAAAAATTAGAATAATTCAGGGCCCCCCTTAATCCTTTCCAGGCCAACGTGGGTCATTTGTGTACAGGCCTGTTTGAACTTCTGCGAGTCTTGTTAAATTTGTCGCCCCACCTTAATCGATACCCATCGTAAAAAAAGTCTGTTTCATAAAGAATCTCTGCAAAAAAGGTTCCCTTTTAATGTACACTTCCGAGTACCAAGCGGCTAAAATCGCGAAAGGACACGAATGATCCACGTTTGCCACGTTTTTTACTGAGCGATAATTTGAACAAAGTTTCAATAATTGTTATGATGATTTTATTCAATGACTTGCGAACATTCGCATTAGTCACCATGTCTTTTTGCGTCCATAATATTTAAAAAACTTTGGAAAAAAAACATTCTATTTGAATATTCCTGGTAAGCTCGACGTTCATCGTTTTTTCACTGAATTTCTACTTGTATACGCTTTAACTTTATTCTAGTTTGCATTTATGGGCATTTTTTTACCTATCTCTTTCCTAACTCGTTAACTATTATCGGTATACGAATTTTTAATTTGGAAAATTTCGATTTTTTATTCAGTGAAATTCCGATTTTTCATTATCGAAAATAATGTATCCGGTAGTTTAATTGATATGACTCATTTTTTTAATGTATTTCTGTATTCGTTAACTCCAATTTGCTTTTTTTATTAATTTTTTCCTACTTCTGGTTCGGGAAATAGAATTTTTTTTACCGCTGCACGCATCATGTGTGTAACTGTTCATATTTATACGTATTAAATGTATTTTGGCGAATCCTTGGTAAAATATCTGAGCGTAACGTTTGAGTATATGGATCAAACTAGCTTTGTGAATTTTTGGAGATTTTTCCTATACATATGCAATGATAAATAGAAAATCGTATTTTCCCGCGCGTGCGCTGTGGGTGAAGCGAGCGACGACGAGTAGTAAAGTGTATCCCCACTTTCAGAGATTGTGCGCATTGGCCGGTGCGCAGTGGAGTGCAGTCCTCGATGCATTTTTGTCACTCCAGTAGCGCGCTGCGCGAGTAGAGCGAAGCAGGTCAGGTTGGGAAGCAGCAGCAGGTTGACTGACAAGCATTTGCTAGTATATAGAGAAAGAAGAAGAAAGCAGCGTCTCTCACCTCAGAATAGGTGATAGAGCTGCGTAAATGAGGGTCAATATACGTGTACTTCAAGTTCGAGCGTGTTATTTTCGCGTCATTATCAATAAATCGGCAATGAGCGTGAATACGTTATTTAACGGGGGTGAGAGTATTCAGCGGTTGCTGGATCTTCGGTAAAAGAAGGCTAAATAATAAGAAACAGACGGGATTTTGGTCGTCGTCGTCGTCGTTGTGTGAAGTCGTCGAGAGCAGGGGGCACGAGGCAGTGGGGTTTAGTGGCAGGGAGGGAACGGGGGGAGCAGCTCGTTGCTCCTCGAGGGTCCGGCAAATGTTGTCGTTTTCGCTCTGAAGCTGTGGATGTTCAGTGTTTCTCAACCACGGGAGTGTCGGTATGTTTTTTTCTTCATTTCCCCATACTTTTATATCCTTTTTATTTAATTAACCCCCAATTTTATTATTTACCTTACGAAAACGTCAATATTTTGATATTCGCTACTGAACTCTGGCTCAATGCTCAGTTGTCATCGACCATTCTAAACGTATTTAGAACATCTTTATCGAAATTTTGAAGATTTCGAGTCCCTTCGCAACACCCAAATAGAATCTTGGAGTTAAAAAAGTGTCTGAAAAAAAATCTTTCGACAAGGTGTGTCCATATTTGTCGACAAACTTACGGAATATTCTACAAATTGGCAGAGTACGATAGTTACGTTTTTTTGTTTTTCATTCAATTGTCGATTTGTTTTTCGTCGCGGAAAAGTTTGGTTAAGGGCTTAGTTTTTGTTTATAAGAATTTCAAGAAAAAACGTATTTTTGTGCCGTTTTAAATATATTTGTGAATCTTTGTCCTTTTGAACGGCTAAAAAAGGATTTTTTTTAAAGCTTGGAGAATCGATTTTTTTTATGCACATTGTAATACACAAATGACGAAATCAAATATCACGTTTCCGTTTAACCAGCACAGCTTTGATACAGCACTGGTTTGCATATCGTATTACAATTTGTGTGCGTACACTCTTTTATATTTATATATATCGTCGCTCGTATACATAGTAATAATAAAATAGTATATACTCTGTATAACGATGCATAAACGCGTGCCAAGTACTTCGAGTGTTGCGGGAAAACAGTGGTCGTATTGTCGAGTGATTGACAAAAAGGATTATCGTTACTAGGTGAATTTTGGAGGAAATTCTATACGTGACAAGGAAGCTTTTATGTGGCCGCAAGTCTGCTGTGACATAACCATGTTTATTTTAACGTTTTCTTTTTCTGGATCGTCTTCTTCGACATGCAGCTTCTCTGTTTTCGTGTGTACGAATCAATCATTTTGAAAAGATGTGCAACTTTTAATTTTCATAGTTCCTAATTAATCGTTTTATTTATTTTCTGTGCTCCAATATGACCGAACCTTCATCGATTTGTTATCGCAGCTGCTGCTGCGAATAACCTAACCTAGAAAATGTCTTCGCAACAGCAATGAAAACTTACTCGCACGTTTTATGAGCAGACGACAATTATTTGTGTAAATCAATTTTTTTCAGTGACAAATAAATACAAATATACAAAACTCGTTTTATTTCATGCAAAAGTTACAGAATATTTGCTATTATTGCATTCAACATATATTCATTTGGAAATTTCGATGTTTCATTCAGTATGGACTTTTAGTAAAGAAAATCATTGAGATATTTATATTTTTTTTTTCATTGCCTTTGCAATGCAACTGTGCATAAAAATAACAATTGAATTTTTTCAATTGTGGCTTTTTCGTAAGTTTATTGCTTTTCGATTTTCAGTTCTTTTTCTATCTTTCTTTTTTTCAATAAAAATATGCACCGATTTGTTTGTTAATTAATAATACATAGTTTTTAATTTTTTTAAATCTCGAACAAAACATAAAATTTTTGGACTTTTAACGAGGCATGATACTTTAATAAAAACAGTAAAGGCAACATCAGATCGCAAAGAAATTGATACGGGATTAGCTCGGAAATATCTTCTTGCAAACAAAAAAATATTCATCTGGATCGGAGCAATTACAATCGCTACCGCGAATCTTAATTATGTAATATTTATTACATAGAAAGTGCTGTTTCATATATATTGCATTTTATACAAATGAAAAAAACGGCCAATTAGCATAATTTGAAATTTGTATCGTTGGAACGCAACGAAAATTATTTCCTGTATTTTTCAATTTTTTCAAAGTTCAATTCGACCAATTATTTTTCTCGACAATTTATTTTCTAGTTCTCGAAAAAAGATTTTTCAATTTTCGTAGCCTTTTCAATTTTCAATTTTCGTAGTAACAACACTGTACTATGAATGAATTTTGGGCTCCATTAAAAAAAAAAAAAAAAAAAAAAAAAAAATCGTAGCATTATAAAGTTGCACTCAGAAAAAAGTTCTATTTAGATCTACTACTTGCTCCGGCCACCATGTGGCGCAGAGCGTCGAGGCATTTCTCACTTACGAATTACGCTCCAGATGTGCATAAATTGCGGGAACCAAAGTAATATTATTATTCTAACTGAATATATCTAGGAAGACGAAGGTAAATTTTTGTACCTACCCAGGTCGCAGACCCATGAAAATATTATTAAATAATATCATAATTGAATATGGTATAATTAATATTATAAATAATAACAAATATTATTTTTATTTCAACTTCATGAATTTTTAAGATAAAAATATGTCCGATTTTAATACATATATTAAATTTTTCATTAATCAAGAATATAAAATATTGTGATGAAAAAAAAAATTTCTTAACGTTAAACAGAGCTTTATTTGGCCGCGAGACAAGGAAAAAAAATTATTTCATTTAACTAGATCCTAGTTGAATCGACTAGATACTTTTCTGGGTGTGTAGACTTCGACATCGTTCAGACCTTTCTGTATTTCTGCCTCTCAAATTCGAAAAAATTAATAATTTATGATCTCAAAGTGGAAACGGTTACGCAATTTCCTTGGAATTGAGTACAGCAGTATTTTTTTACAATCGAACGGAGGCATTGTGCAGAAATAAATAAAGGATCTTAACGAGTGCCAAGTTTCTTGGACAATTTTCATTGCAAAACTATTACTCTGTGTTTTCCACCAATTGCAAAAGAGGGAAGTTGTAAATTAACGATTCTCACAGTTTCAATCTTATGGGAAGATCGTACTAATTTATTTTTGCAAATAAAGATGTTTTATTTTGTAGGGCAGAATATTTTGTAATCTCGAAATTTGCACATTGTATCTGTGAGAAAAAAATGTTTAATGAGAATGATACCTCTGAGAAAAAATGCCAGTTTTTTTTTCAGTCGAGAGCCTATTCTTAAGGGCGAAGTAGAAAATATTCTTTTAGACAAAAATATTCCAATTTCTTGAGTTTGGGCCTCGAATGTTTGAATATTCTTTGAATTTTTTGTTTTCTTTTTTTTTTTGAAAATCGGTTTGGAATGTGAGGAAGTTTTTAAAATTTGAAAATAGTCAAAAGGCGGTTCTGCCGTTGTGTATGGTCTTTCATGCTTCAATAACGAAATTTTCAAAAACTCGTTGCTTTTGTGGTCCCTGACCTTGTCTTTGTACAGAGAAAAAAAAAAAAGAGAGGGAGAAGGAAAAAATAGAGAAATACATAGAAAAAGGGAGAAAAGGAGAGAAAAGAAAAAAAGACAGAAAAAAGAGGAGAGAGAGAGAGCAAAAAGGGAAAAGAGAATATGAGACTGCAGAGGAAGTAAGCTTCCCCTCCGGATTCAGACCCTTCTTCAATATGACCATTGAAATGTACATACTGCGAGCTCGCTACCAGCATAAATGTACCATTTATAATAGTCCTCGATATACAATAATATTCACTCTGTCTCCATTCTTTTCACCAAAGAATAAACACTCGATTTTTTTTTTGAAACATAATATAAAAATAACAAAAATTAATCGAATAAATCAAAGTATCGATAACGACATAGAAAAACATTCCCGCGTCGTATATTTTTGAAGTATTTGACAATTTTGGTGCGAATGTCTTTTTTAATACTTTTATTATTTATGGCGCTCCTTGATTGATTATTAAATTAGAATATTAAGGAATTTTGTGAAATTTCAAGCATTTTTCGATTTTACAACTTTATTACGGACTCAGCTGTTTGAATATATTTCAAGAAAATAAAAGCACTCGATTTATGGACGATTTTTCTGACCATTGTGAACCACTATAAAAAATATCTTCAGCTCTCTTTACAGTAAATTCACTGCCAGACTTTTATCTTTTTTTCCGATCGATCGCGGAATCTTATACTAACACTTCCGGAGTCGGATAAAATGATTTTAACGGAGGAAAAAGGAGCAGCGTATAGCGAAGACTTTGAAACTCCCTTCTCTCAACGTACACATCATTTATCATTTCTCGCACTCTCTCCCTCTTTTTCTTTATGGTTTTAAGACGAAGCACTTTTGCGAGTTAGATATACATGTAAATTTATCATAAAACCATATGACTCACAATGCGCCATGTGCCCGATATATACACTCTCTATAGACTATATCGAGGGAAACTTTTATGGTTTCGTCGAAAAATCGATCGTGCTGATCGTGCGAGCAAATACTACCTATGTATATTGTAAAAAAAAAACAAGTTGCTTCATTTTTTGCATATATGAATATATGTAGATAAATATATGTACGTTACCGATTAAAAGCTTAAAACATTTTCAGTTAAAACATTTTCAAAGTTTCTTGAACCTAAACAAAACTTATAGATAACGGTATAATATAAATAAAGAAAAATCAACAAATAATAACTTAATTCCGGAAATCTTTACCCATTAACGCCCATGACGATTTGATGCGTAGTAAAAAAATGTTATTCCATGGGAGGTAATTTTTCACAAAAATTATAATTTTCACGAAAAAAAGTTTTTTATTGTAGACTTTCAATTTTTTTTTCAATATAGACAATTTACGTCTGATTTCTTCCGATTTTTAAAAAAAAGCTTTATAGAAAAAAAAACATGGGCATTTGAGCAATTTAAGTAAGGCATTAAGGTAGTTGTTTCGTCGAAACGTTTTTTTACAAAATTTCAAAAATTCAGAGGACACACCCAGAAAAATTTCTATTTAGAGCTACTAGGATCGTTTATTCGAATTTTTTAATGTGAATCAACAAAATTTCTATTCGCTTCAGCTAGAAAACTGTATTTAACCCTTTCATGCACGGTGTCACGTACACGCGACACCTTTTTCCTGACAGTTTTTCAGCTCTAAAATATTACTCTCTAGATATTTTTGCACGAGATAAATTTTCATATGATCTTCAGACATGAACCTAACAGTGTGTGATTCCCGGAAATCGCTTATCGAACATGTCTTTTTGTTATAAACAAATAAAGCATAAAAAATGTTATATTTTCGGAAAAATACTTTTTCTTGGTGAAGTTGGGTCATAAATATACCGATATTTTGATGTATATTTATGTTTTAAGGGTCGCTGAACACGAATCAGAAATCCGTTTTTTCAAAGTTCAAAATGGCGGATCCAATACAGCGGATCAAAAAATAAAAAATATCGTTCTGGCTGTGAAATTTTGTATATTGGGGTTTTTGAGATCGGTGATTACGAATCCAATATCCAATTTTCTAAATTCAAGATGGCGGTTCCAATGTGGCGGACCGAAAAATAAAAAATATTGCTCTGGCTGTGAAATTTTGTATATTGGGGTGTTTGAGATCGGTGATTACGAATCCAATATCCAATTTTCGAAATTCAAGATGGCGGATCCAATATGGCGGACCAGAAAATAAAAAATAGCGCTCTGGCTGTGAAATTTTGTATATTGGGGTTTTTGGGATCGGTGATTACGAATCCAATATCTAATTTTCGAAATTCAAGATGACGGATTTAATATGGCGGAACGAAAAATTGAAAATATCGTTCTGGCTGTGAAATTTTGTATATTGGGGTTTTTGGGTTCGCTGATTACGAATCCAATATCCAATTTTCGAAATTCAAGATGGCGGACCGAAAAATTGAATTTCGAAAATTGGATATTGGATTCGTAATCACCAATCCCAAAAACCCCAATATACAAAATTTCACAGCCAGAGCGATATTTTTTATTTTCTGGTCCGCCATATTGGATCGGCCATCTTGAATTTCGAAAATTGGATATTGGATTCGTAATCACCGATCCCAAAAACCCCAATATACAAAATTTCACAGCCAGAGCGATATTTTTTATTTTCTGGTCCGCCATATTGGATCCGCCATCTTGAATTTCGAAAATTGGATATTGGATTCGTAATCACCGATCCCAAAAACCCCAATATACAAAATTTTCACAGCCAGAGCAATATTTTTTATTTTTTGGTCCGCCATATTGGATCCGCCATCTGGAATTTCGAACATCTGATTCCAGATTCGTTATCAGCGACCCTAAAAACCCTCATTCACAAAATTTCAAAACTAGGGCAATATCTATAATTTTTTGCTCCGCCATATTGGATCCGCCATCTTGAATTTAAAAAATCTGATTCCAGATTCGTTATCAACGACCCTAAAAACCCCCATATACAACATTTCAAAGCTAGGGCAATATCTAGAATTTTTTGCTCCGCCATATTGGATCTGCCATCTTGAATTTCGAAAATCTGATTCCAGATTCGTTATCAGCGACCCCAAAAACCTCATATCCAGGTATTATCAAAACAATTCGTTGCACAGAAAAATTTGTGCATGAAAGAGTTAAATCAAATAGATCGTGCTATTTGGGTCCGCTTATTCGAGTACGTACGTTAAGGGGATGGGTCAGTCGATCCAGCTTCTTGCTCCGGCCACCGCGTGGCGCAGAACGTCGAGGCATTTCTCACATACGAATTACTCTTTAGATGTGCATAAATTACGGGAACCAAAGTAGTATTAATATTCTGACTGAATTTGTCTAGGAAGACGAACGTGAATTTTTGTACCTACCCTGCTCGCAGATCCATGAAATATTATTGAATAATATCATAAATATTATTTTTATATCAACTTCATATTCGTTCAATTTTTAAGATAAAAATTATCTAATTTTAATACAAAAAGTTTTCATTAATCAAAAGTATAAAAATATAGCGATAAAAATTTTTTTTTTAAGTTGAATAGATCTCTATTTGGCAGTGAGATAAGGAAAAAAATTTATTTGATTTAACTAGATCCTCGTTGAATCTACTAGATATTTTTTCTGGGTGCATATTCAGGCGATTATTATGTGATTATTTGCGAAATTTTGAAACGATTCATCGTTTCGGATTTGAGATAATTCTTATCAAAGATTTCGCAGTTTTACATACGCTTCTTGTGGGGAGCCATTGAAAGTTCCACATTTTTCGGGATAACTTCGAAACTTTGACACGAATCTTTTTTAGACGATTCTCAATTACAGAGGAAGATATGACGAAGTTTGCCAAAAAAATAGGATTTTAAACGTTTAGTTTCGGAGATACAGCGATAGAAAGTAAAAGTGAATATTAAATATGTAGGGAACGTTATTTCTGAAACTCTAAACTTTATTTTAGGCGTTTTGTCCGTTACTTCATAAGTTTTTATTTTTCTGTACCATATATTAATAATAAATATTATCCCGATATTTCGCAAGATCCATCCAAACTTCAGAATTAGTGCAACGTTGAAGATGTTTACAAAACGGTATAAAGAGCTTTGAAAAATGAACTGTTCAGTAATTATAAATGATGTGTAGAGAGAAGGTGATACAAAGTGTGGTAATCGTGGTGGTGTCGTGCCGGAAGTCGTGTCGGACAATTTTACGTACAGCCTCGTTCACCGGGAGTTTCTGTAGCGGGGGCTCGCCAGCCTCGTTATAACTTTCATGTCCCCTCTCGTGTGCAGCCAAAACCCGTCAGTTTAACAACTTCGTTGATCGGGGACTTTGGAACGAAGTTGTAATTACCAATCACGTTCGTCAAGGTGGTGCAGATTTAAAGTTTTTCTTCATTCATTTCGAACAGCCCCGTGAACGGTTTTTTGTTCTTTTTTTGTTTTTTTAATATAATTTTTCGCTCTCTTTTTTCTCTCGGCTTTTTTTTTTACATCGTTATACTTTTATTTTCATCCTTCTCGTAATAATCGTCTCGTTCACCCTTATTTTCATCGCGGGATCTCGCTTCTCTTACGAAGAGAAAAAAAAATATCCGGAATGGTCTGAGACGAAGAAAAAAAGTGTATTAATCGTAAAGAAAAACGAAAGAAAAGATGAGAAGTGCAGAACCGACGATCTCGCATGTTATTCGGCGACTCGTAGGCGGCAAAGCCCCCGCAAGAGCGTTTTCGCTTTACCCAAGAGAAATTGAGAGTTATTCACGTCGTATATACTTGCCCGAGATAAAAGCGAAAGAGCTCTCTTTTTTATTCTCGTTCCTCTTCCCCAAGCGATATCAAGATTATGAATTTTGCTGAAATTACAAATCCCCGAGGAGAATCTTCCATCATGTTCCAACTTTACTTACTACTTTTTTTTACTGACCCAAATATCCATTGATAAAGTCTTCAACGCTCTAAAGCAACGGAAATTCTTTCTACTATTCTTTCATCTCGTTATTTTCAAAGATATCGAGTGATTTTTTTCCCCAGATTTTTCCTAAAGATTCTTAAAAATAATCCAAGAAAAAATTTGACCCATTTTTTCAGCTGAACTCGAAAAATTTTCAAAAATAAAAATAACAATTCCATTACATTTCAATGATACAAATTTAAAAAAAAAAATCACATTTTTTCCCTAACTTTTATATTTTTTCGGTGATGATCGGTTTTGTTGATCGATTTCCCTCTTCATAAATTTTAAATTGGCATTGATAGTTTTTCGACGTTATTTATACCGTGATTATCGCGATAAGAAAAAAAAAAATCAATGCCGGGAGCCCAGATTTACGATATTTCACCTATAAAGAGATTTTATCACGATAAATATCGAAGAACATAAATCGTAAGTGAATATACTACGTATCTGGTGAACATTCGTGATGTCTTTCGATATCGTGCACACGAAAGAATAGGCGAGGTCAGAATAAGCCCAATTTTCGTTTCTCCCGTTATGTGATGGGCTCAAGGCCTCTCTCGATTCCAAATCTCGCGATGAGACATTTGTGGGCCAGTTTTCGATTGTCTGCAGCCAAAGAATCACGATATATTAAAACAAGTCCAATTTCTCGTACATTCGAGTGCAATCTTTTGTACTTTTAATTAGGACGGTTGTATTTATTTGAATGGACTAGAATATTCGAAAAAAAAAATTTAGATAAAAAGGATTTTTTTTATTATGAAAAAGCGATCTTCGTTATTATTAGTTCTGCAATATTTAATTCTCTTTTTAGTGTAGTCAAGGATTTTAAACAGGATAATAGGCCGAAAAACATGAGCATTTTTAGGAATTTTTTTCAGAAAACAATACAATTTATTAATTTTTTTTATTTGTTGGTGTTGTGGCCGGAGAGTTGAATGATGAGAAATGTGGCGGCTTCAGCTCGGCCTTTTACCTCCTAACGGGGTCGTCCCATGTGACAGCTATTTTTTTTCGCTTTTTTGGGAATTTTTTTTTGACGAACCATTAAAACACACTATCTTTGAATTTTTACCACACATTTATTAACATTTTTACAGTCCCTCAGAATTTTATCAAACAAAAATAACGAGCTGAATCAACTTTACACCGTTTGGAAGACACTCATGTGTTGGTTGACGGCTGCCATGATTCCGGAGGTTTTGCTCATCTAAAATCAAAAAATCAAACGGCATTTTAATTTGTAGACCTGAGGCTATCGCTGGAACTAGAATAAAGTAAAAATATCGAAAATTGAATTTTTGACACGGTTTTAAATGTTAAGTTCCAAGTTTCGTCGTTTTTTTCGACTTTTAAAACCGTGCCAAAAATTCAATTTTCGATATTTTTACTTTACTCTAGTTCCAGCGATAGTCTCAGGTCTACAAATTAAAATGCCGTTTGATTTTTTGATTTCAGATGAGCAAAACCTCCGGAATCATGGCAGCCGTCAACCAACACATGAGTGTCTTCCAAACGGTGTAAAGTTGATTCAGCTCGTTATCTTTGTTTGATAAAATTCTGAGGGATTATAAAAATGTTAATAAATGTGTTGTAAAAATTCAAAGATAGTGTGTTTTAATGGTTCATCAAAAAAAAATTCCCAAAAAAAGCGAAAAAAAATAGCTGTCACATGTTAAAGCGTACAGTCGGAATCATGGTTACCGCAAATGGCATTTTGCAAAAAACTGTCTTACAAAAACTACAACCACAGCTCATCCAATTTATTTGTTTTCAATGAAATTTTCCGCTTTCATTCACAACGATATTTCTTTTTAAATATACAAAAAATTATTTCAATACGTACATTTTTTCAGTATGAAAAAAATTATTGAAATTGACCCTATTTTTGGCACCTCTCGATGTATGTAAGCTCTTAATTAATCAATAAAGTGGAAAATATATGAAAAATATTGCTTAGAAAATACGTAAACTATATTTATATGTCTATACATATAATATATAATTTTTTATTTTAGTGAGTGAAAGAGATGACGACGAGAATGAAGTTCCTAAAGTGACGATATTCTAATTGAGACATAACGAAGAAAAAAACCGGCTTCATCCTGGCGCGCGCACAGGATATCATGAGGGACTTGGATCGTCCACCCTCGTCCACGTCCAACTCATCCTCGGACAAGTATCACGTAAGGATGCCGGGACCGACACCTGAGAGACCTCGTGCTCAAAGACTCAATGACATCGAGCAACACACATCGAGGGTAAGTCATCCAAATTGCATAAAAATTGTCCTAAATTTTTCATCGTTGAAATTCAGTGAATTTTATTTTTCTTAGTATCGTCAATATTTTTTTGCCAACTCCGAAAATAAAAATTGGTCAATAATTTATTGAATATGTTTTTATTATCAAAATGCGTTCATTTATCGAAAATACTCTTTTTTCAATGCAACACTCGCGATAATTTTGCAAAATAGTATAAAAATTAGTTTCAATTGGGGTAAAAAAATTTCTAAGAATCATCGTTACGAACAAATGAAAACACAGTAAAATGCCCTAGTCCTTCGAATTTAAGGGGAGCAACCACTTTAGGAGACCGGAAATTAGATGATTTTTTACATTTTTTTTTTATTGTGAAAAAAAAAACAGAAATTTCCGCAACTCTGACAATAATTTATTCATATTTTCATACATCTTTGGTAATTTTTTTAAGTTATTTCATGCATTAATTAAGGCGTAATCCGCTGTGTCCATTGGCGTGTCCTCCTCATCGTCGTTGTCGATTTGCGGGAACTGTGCAGCTCGGAATTCGCATCTGAAATAGTCCATCAAATTTTTATACATTCTTGAGATGTTTTTTAAAAACATGAACCTAAATTTTGAAAAAAAAAATCGAGAATTGAATGTTGGAACGTATTTAAAAAAAATGATCGATTTTTAGCATTTTTTTCCCCGACATTTTGCAATAATAAATATGTTTTAAACAATCTAATCTTTC
Organism: Rhimphoctona megacephalus; assembly: GCA_963989365.1. Taxonomy (NCBI): domain Eukaryota; kingdom Metazoa; phylum Arthropoda; class Insecta; order Hymenoptera; family Ichneumonidae; genus Rhimphoctona; species Rhimphoctona megacephalus. Next base: position 62,479,201 of record OZ022414.1, on the reverse strand, counting down.
CAACATTAGGTTCATGTTTTATGTTCCAAATTTGAAGACGATCCATCAATTAGTTTTTCGGTTATGATTTCCGCAAATTGAAAAAATGTCGTTTCGAGAAAAACACGTTTAAAGTTTGAGCGCGCTTGGGAGTCGAGCGGAGTCTTTATCATTTATATACATACCGTTAGAAGGAATCCGAATATCGTTTTTAAATTTTCAGGGTGTATTCTTAAGATATTTTACTAACGATTTATGAAATAAAAACAAAATTGATTTTTTGAAGTATCTAAAGTGGTTGCTCCCCTTAAAGTATCTTCGATGTTGAGAAATTTATTTATCACTTTGATCACGCATCAGACGTGTTTCTATATTTCATGAAGTATTTTTCATCGATTTCGTGCAACGAGGTAGACAGATGGACGGTTTTGCGTAATTTATTCGTAGTAGGGTTGAATTTTTTATTTTATTATTATTTTTTTTTTTTTTTTTCGGAGGAAGCTGAAAATCCATGTATATATCGAGAAGAATGTCAACAAGAACGACCCTCCGGAAGAAGGTCTGGGAAAATTGCTATTACCGCTTGAAATTCTATTAGGACGATGTAATCGTCGTTCCGAGGTGAATTCCGGCTTTCTAAATTGCTTCTGGCTGCGTTTTACGTTTGATGGGTAATCAGGATACGATGTAAAATCTGTCGCCAGATTTCTTCGTTAATCGCGCTTTTAAACTACGCACAAACATCGCATAAAACGATTCAGGAACCACCAGCATCGATATCAAACGATTTTTACTTTCGTCCAGGTTTCAACCTAGCCGGAAGTTCGATCGTTTAATATTCACATCGCGGTTACGTAATATATGCACTCGTATACATTATACTCGTTGGACAAACTCCGGAGGATTGGATTATCGTTCGTTAAGGCGTTCCTCGTGTTAACGTTCCTCGAATATTCGTTAGTTACTCCGCTCGTTCGTACTCTCTCCTGTAATCCATTTAATTCACGCTCCGCCGCTATCGAAATTACGTTAGAGTCTTGACAGGCTCGATCGAATTTATATCATTCTACATCGAGCGTTAAAATTCTATCTGCGTAAACCATTTTTATGCTAAAAAAATGTGAAAAATGATTCATCAAGGCTTTTCAACATGGTAAAAAGTCGGTGGATGTCCGTGAAGATTTTCACAATGACAAAGATGAAAAATTGATGAAAACGCAATTTTATACGGTTTAGGGATTGCAATTGTACATTCCTGAACGTAATTAATTTGAAAATTGATCTTCAAAAGCGTTTTTTTTTCTTTTTTTTTTCGAAATTACCCTTTTCGAGCCCGTTCACAACAAAACAACAAATCTAACGATTCGATCGTTTTAAAACGGTTGCTTTTTGTTAAAAATGCCTTTCTTTATCGCAGTACGTGACCGTTTTGTGATCGATAAAACTGAGACAATTTTATTGAACTTATTGTAGACGGACATTAAGAAAGTAAAAGTTCAAAGTACTTTTTCCTATACTGGACATTTGGTTATTTTTCTAAATTGCGAGCATATGTTGTTTCCAAATTTTTGGATTTTTTGTTTGGTTTTTTATGTTTTTATTTATTTTTATTTTTTTAATTTTTGATTGCGACCAATTCGTTGTCAATCGGAATTTTTCGAAAAATTTGGAAAATTTTGATGAAATTTTAAATGTGGTTGAAAAAAAAATTGTTTTGAAAAATTATTGGAGTAATCGGAAATCCTGGAAATGGTTGGTTCAAACTTGTTTTGATTTTTTTCACTAATTCGTTCGAATAGTGGAGCTGAGTGAAAAAACAGTTACGAGAAAGAACAGAAGGAAAAAAAGGCTTTGCAGTTAACGCATTTATTAACGTACGCACGAGAAACAAATTTATTTTTAGACTTTGTACAAAAGCGTCTTTACGGTAACGTAGTATCAACGGCAATTTCGTTTCCGGCGTTTCTCTTCGCCGTATAATTCGAACGAGCCATTCTCTTCTTCCCCATCCTGTAAATGTTTCTTCCAAGCAAAACAAAACACTCGAGAATAGGAGCAACAATGAGAGGTGTTCAGCCTCTCTCGAAGATACGAATTTCTTAAGTAATTCTTTAACCTCCAGATCCAATATCAAACAAACGAAACATTTTTTCCGATTTTTTTTTCGGATTAATAATCACGTAATAGTTTTTTTTTCTTATTTTTTTTTCATTTCCGACAAAAAGTACATTAAATTTCGTCATTTAGTTGAATCTAAATGAATGACTGAATATTACGATCGAGCAGAAAATTAATCAATTCCTCAAGTTCTTACTTAGTGAAAGTTGATTTTCATCATCAACTTTTCATCATTTTTACATTTCTACAAAATTCTGGTGCTACTAATCGATATTAAAAAAAAAAAAAAAAAAAAACAACCCGAGAAAAAATAATTATATATAGTCATATCTAATTATATGTGATCGTCCATATATGACCAGAACCTAAAATTGGCCAGGCTCGATCATGTATGATTGGATATAGTCATATGTACAGTCATGGCTATTGATATATGAACAAATATGATTATACACGAATGCAATTTTGTAGTGATAAAAATATAATGATATATGTTCATGTATAAGTATATATGGTGGTAAATGCAATATTAGATATGTATCGAAGTGTTTCGGTATACGAAGATATCTTCAAATCTCGAAATTTAGGATTTTTTAGATCCTCTTCTCTCCGAATAGAGAAGTGTAAATCGGGATTGAGCCGTGTACGTGATCGCTCATTGTAAATAAGGATGATAAAGTTGGATAGGATGAATGGGTTATAGGCGCACGGTCGGTGCTTCGCTAATGCGAGAGCGCAGCGACCGTGGTCCTCTAGCGGATTTCTGCCGCACCACAAGAATGAAAGTGACGTGACTGTCTCATATATGTTTATATCTATTCAGATATGAGTCCATACTATTTAGCTATCCTCGGATATCATATATATTTGCTTTGAGATGAGCTCAGCCCGGGAAAAAATTATTTTGCCTGAATATATATAATTATATGTGATTGTATATGGAATCATATATAATTATATACAGATTTATATATAATCATGAATAATTAGATATCACTTGATGTACAGATCCACATGTGATAACGTGATCAGATACGTCAAATATTGCCTCATATCAATGAGTAATAAGATAATTCGATCAAACGAAGTACTTTGTATTTTGCAATAAAAAATCATGTTATATGTAATTTTCTAAGCTGCATAAAGAATAATCATGTGTTCAGCGCATTCCAAAGTACGAAAATAGTTCTCAATTGACAGAAATAAATTTTGAAAAATTGACGAAAAAAAAAGTATCAAAAACGAGAAAGTATTTTTTTTTCTTTTAACGATGATTTTAAAACAAAGAAAAGTCCACCACGATCTATTGTGCAGCTTTTGAGCTTTTGTGCATTGACCTGGAGATTTTTTTGGAGCACTTAGAATAATCTCATTGTGCCATCCATTTATTTAACGTACTTTATTCCTTTTGTGTATTTTCGCGTGGTTGTGGTCCATATCCACTTGCCAAGAAATCTCTGGTTTTTCTCGTTTTTCCGGGAGCGTTTTCGTCTTTTTTTTTCTCTTTTTCAAATGTTTTATTTTATTTTTTATTTTTTTTACTTTTTGTTAGCTGGCCCTGAGGGTAACTTGCCCCTTTGGTGGATAAAGCTCCCTAACGACGGGGTAACCGCGGGAGAATGCGGAAGTTGGTTCTCTGTTTTGCCTCGCTCGTTCTCGAGCCTGCCTCCTCTATCTTTCCATCCCGCTCGCGAGAACAAATCGATAGAATCTCGCGCGCATCTTCCACCCTTTCTCTACCAACCCTGCATTACCACACGGCGCCATCCCCGTTGCCGAGCTCCTCCATCGCACATCTCCTGCTTTTACTCGTATAACTCTAATCGCGAAAAATATCCAACTATTCTCACCAATTTATTTTATTTAAGTTTAAGCTTAAACTTTCATGAAATCTCACAAAAAATGTCTAACATTTCGTAACAATTTATCTTACGCCAAAGTTGCATGTACGCTCTTCATTATCATACACAAAAATTTTGAACTTTCCTCACTGCGATGCAACGAAATTTTTTATTTTTTTTCCCCCATTAAAATTGTTCAAACTTTTTGAATGAAAAAACTACAAATAAAAAAAAAATGAACGAACAAATATATTTGTGAATTTATAATACTGGGAATATAATAATTGAAAAATTAATATTTTTTTTTTTTTTTAGTTTCGACGACAAAATATCAGTGGGATCGAAAAAAAACATACTCCAAATGAATGGAGAATGAACCGAAAATCTTTTGGAAATTACATTGAGCAATAAAACGAGTAATGAGCGAAAAAAAATCTACTCGAGACTTGATAACGTCTCAATTCTGATCTTTGATAAAAAAAATGAACAATTTGTTGTTCTAGCCACACAATACCGGTATTTAGAAAAAATAGAAAAAAAAAACAGTAGAATCCTATTCACTTAAATCTCGGTAAAAAAGTATTTCCAATGAATCCGGCTAATTTTTCACGTCTTTTCGGAAGGAAAATTCCTTGTACGAAAATCCTCTTCATCCTGGAGATTCGATTTCTCTCATCCGGATTGCGATCGAATTTCTCGAAAGACGTACTGTTTCGCTGGGATTTAAATCTTAAATCCCTGGTGGCTCAAGAGAGAGAGAGAGAGAGAGAGAGAGAGAGAGGGGGAGGGGAGGGAGAGAGAGGGGGGGAGAGGGGGGGGGGAGAGAGAGAGAGAGAGAGAGAGAGAGAGAGAGAGAGAGAGAGAGAGAGAGAGAGAGAGAGAAGACCGGCTTAGCTGGTACCGGTGTTGAGCCGGTGATCGGCAGTGGGTTTGGTCATAGTCAGTGGGTCGTTGATCAGTGGGCGTCTTTTACACTCGTCGTATAAAATACGCGAAGTTAAAACACTCCAATTATTTTTTTTCTCCTCGTGCCATAATCTTGATACGAAACTTATCATGTGACAGAAGAGAAGTATCGTAGTTTATTGGACATGTACTTTGATAAACACTGATTATGGCAAGATTCACCGGTTTTCATCAATTTTTTATTATTTTTATTTCTACCATTAATCAACAATTTTTATAAACAGTATTTGATTATTTTCTATTTATTGTTCAAGTTATCTAAGGCCAATCCTTCAAGTATATCCGGGGCTTGAATAATCGAGACAAAGTTTCAGCCGAAATTTAAAAACTTAAATTTTTGAACACTCATCATATTTTTTCTGATATTTTTATTTTCGAAAAACAAACTAGAAACGTACTTCAAGCCTTAATATTCATTATTTTTCTATCAAACGCATCATAGAACGTGGTTCTATTTACGTTCGTTTATTCTGTAGAAAAATGTTGCCGATTTAACGGGTTATAATTATTGTTGTGCTCGGGAAAATTAAGGGATTTTCATCATTTTTTTAGCCATGTTAACATCATTTTATTAAAATACTCTATACGGTATCAATTACTACATATTTTGAGGTACTTATATGAATTTTTTTATGAAAAAATTTTCACTACTGAGGGAAATATGGCCGTTGTCCTAAAACAACTTTTTTTGAACGTCACTCGCGGTGAGCATCATCTCTGGAACGGCTCATTTGAAATAAAAAAAAAAAATCAAAAAGATTTCGTTAGTATAATACTATATGCTCTTCGTGAATGAAGGGTTTAAGGGGACAGAGCTAGTTGGAACGTCAATAAAAAGGCCTTTTTTCCGATTTTTTTTTGGTCAAACGATAAAATAATTCACAACAAAAGTTCTTCCGTTTAAAAGATACATATGTAATGTATATGTTGCAATTTTTTCAACGCAATACATATCGAAATAAGCTGGTGACCGTCAATTGCCGAGGACGCTGCAAAAAAAAACACGGTTTGCGGTGATCAAGCTCACGCTGCAACGGCTCATCTGAAACAAAAAAACGGAGGGGATTTTTAGTTAATGATATAATGCTCCGGTTGAACGAAGGGTTTTGAAAAATTTCCATTTTTCACAAAATGGCGGCCGTTAAAAGTCAAAAGTGTTTTTTTGACCAAAATATCAGTTCCATTTTTTGCTATTAAAAATAAAAATAATTATCCAAAAAAAAAATCCTTCGTTCATATGGAGGACTACCATGTATAGAAGAAGTGATATAAATTTCAACCCGATCGGTAAAGCCGTTCTCGAGCTACAGTGATCACCGACTTCAAAAACATGGTTTCGAGAAAAACGCACTTAAAGTCCGCTACCTGCTTACCTATGGCTCAGACACGACGTGCTACAAAGTCTTGTATTTCGGCGAATAATGGTCCGATTTACATTTACCTGGGCGGAAAATGTTCGTAAGAGATTCTACTTTTTGAAAATGAAATAAAAAAAAAATCGATTTTTCGAAAATTCTAACTAGGTCTGTCCCGTTAACGAAATTTTGATTTTTTTAAAAATGTCGATTTTTTCGAAAAGTTCGATTTTTGAGATTCCAAAAATGAGGTTTTTTGACCTAAAAAAATATCAATTTTGGTCCAAATGAAAAATCCTTTGTTCACGAATAAGCCATTATAATTAGAAACAAGCTCGCGAAAGATTCAAATCGATCGGTTAAATTGCTTTCGAGAAATCGTGCTCACAGCGACAGCATTTTTTTAATAAACATGATTCCGAGATAATCGCGTTTAAGGGGTCAGTCCACTTTGGAGCCACGAAAAAAGGCTATTTTCGCGATTTTCTTTGAGGATTTTATAAAAGATATCAATATAAAAGTTGTTGGGCTTGATAAATAAAGTCTTGAAATACATAAAAAAAAATTTAATTAATTTTTATTCATTTTTAAGTACAAAAACTATAGTTTAACGTAACGCCTCAAGAATAGGTGGGCTAGGTAGCTCCATCACAACTCGGGAACGGCTTGTCTGAAACAAAAAAATCAAAGTGCATTAGATTCAGTGTGACACCAGCTACAAAATGATCCTCGGATATAAAGTTTGATCAAAAAATAAAAATGGCAGATGAAAAACGAAAAAAGTAACAAAAACGCGTTTTTTTCGCAGTTTTTCACAAAAAAAAGAGTAAAAATCAAATTTTAAAACCATTGAGGGTCATCTTATTGCGAATCATGTTTACAATATGTGGTTCAAATTTTAAGAGAATCGGTTTATTAGTTTTAGAGATACGATGGAGCTAGATTT
>OZ022414.1:62409896-62471796 GCA_963989365.1 Rhimphoctona megacephalus | reverse complement strand
GAGAACTCAAGTACTCCCGTCTCTGTTGGCCAACTTCGACCACCCTCTCGATGATAAATTTCCACTTTTTCAAGGGGGGAAATTTGCATTGTTGTAAATATGTCGATAATTATACAGGCTTTTTCGTTTTTTTCCACAAATTTATTTATAATAAATTACTTTAATATTTATCTTCTGCTCCAGTTATCAAATCTCCGTTCGAATTGTACTAAATACAGGAAATCAGCTTTTTCAAAATTTCGACGATCAAATTAGGTGCCTCGCAAATGAACGTTGTAACTTCATCTTTGAAAAAAATAACTTTTTTTCTTTGTCGTCCAATTTATTTTAATGTTAAACAATTTTTTTATTAATAAATTGAATTCACCGCTTTGAAAAGAATAACAGACTGGAAAACAGGCTTTTTTTTCTTTAGAATTGTTTGAAACAAATAATGAAATATATTAATATTCATCCAAAAATAACGAGCAAGTGAAAAATGTCGTTTCGAGAAAAGCCCTTAATGATAATATTATCAATAAAATTTTGTGAATAATTATTTCGATACTAAATTATTTCAAATGTTTCGATTCGTTCGAATAATGTTGCTAATTATCGATACGATAAAATGTTGTTGAGCAACTCGTGCATAACTAGAATTATAATATCCTGAAATGAAGCATAAATTATGTCGTTGTAGAGAATGTTGCAAATCACGTCAGGTGTTTGATATATTTTTAGCGTTTGGTCTTGTGTCGCTGTGATTTAATGGCAGCGCAATAAAAATACGAGCAAACGAGACGAGTGTCGTGCGTGTTTTCAAACGACAGGGCGCTAATTTTTGCTGCTTTAGAAAAGAACGTAGCAATAAACATTCCTCTCGTTATAATTCATGCTACCAGATCGATGGAAATCCCGTACGCACAACGAACGAACGGTTTGCTTTCATGAAACGTAATGCTGCGTAACGAAGGTCTCGTAATCCATCGAAGAAAGAACGACGGAAGTCTTCGCACCATTCAATGGAGTGATGTGATGTTGAAAAATTTGCACATCGTTAAACAGCTACGAAAGTTTTTTATCGCAAATTCAATTTTTACCTTTTACGATTTCAAACGTGGAAAGTTGGTTTCAAGTTTTTTGCGACCACGTTTAAAACTCGTAAGTTCAATTTGCAAAAAAAATTGTACTTATTTTAAATATCGTTAAATTAAAATATTGAAAATAGTATAGAGATTAAACTAAAAAAAAGAAAAAATGAAGGGTACAAAAGTCCTGGATAAAAATGAATTAAACGTTATACTGAAATTTGCTAATCTTCGAATTTTTAATCAACTGCTTTCGAACATAATCCTATAACGAGCATTTCATAAAGCTCGAAATAAACTGTGACAAACTGTCTCCATATTCTCGTGCACTTTGCATCAGTTTTATTAATGTTGTCAAGTGCCGTTGTGATCAATACGTTGAAAGAATTTGTTATAATCTAGTTTTTTAATTACGACGTAAACAAAGCTTTTATTACGAGAAATAATATTTTATTCCGCCACAAATATCTGCAGGACTTTTTAGATTTTGGAAACAAGTTAAAAATGTGAGAAAGAATATGTGGAAAAAAGTATTTGACTAATTTATTAATGGTACGATCGAAAATATAATTCGACTTGAATATCAAAAATATCCAAATTCTGATGATAATTTTACAAAACTTTTGGATAATCGAAGTTACCAGTGTATTTCGACTGGGAAAGAAAAAAAAATAAGAACGTGCTTTTTTGTGTTTGTTAAAAATTGATGTTTTCTCACTTTCTCTGATTTCCTTACAAAAACCATACATCGGCATCTCAAAAATCTTAACCCCAATCAATTTCATAACGCAATAATTACCAATTAAACATAGCAGCAGATTGTACAAAGAAAACACTGTGTGGATTCACCTATGACTGATAATCATCAAAGATTCTTTCCACGCTTTTTCCATTTCTCGAGGTCTCTATTCATTTCTCTTGTGCTAGACTCTTCGAAAGTCTGCCCAGTGGAATGCACGTACATATATATGTATAGTAGAATAAACAAGATAATTGGCTGGAAGCTCGGGTAATTGAGCAGTCCCAACTCTTCGCTCTTCGTCACGTTTTATTTGATGCTTGAGAACGCGTCGAAGAATCAACCAGTGATTCAAGTTTGAAAGGCTTCGTTCGTTGTCGCGTTTTCAATCATTCTCTGCAGGGAATATATAGAGGCTGCCTTAAATGTTGCACTGAAGTTTAAATAGACAGTAAGATGATTAAATTCCAAAGACAAATGTCCTCTACGATTTTTTTCTCCGATGCATCGTTCGTGAGATATTAATTAAACAAAGACAGCCAATCCGGTGCGTTGACAAGTGGGCGTGGCAGGCATCGATTACGCTGGAGTTTACCAGCTGCGCTTGGAACGGTGGGGGGCGCTTCCCCCACTCCAAACTTTCCTTACGGCTGCTTTAGATTGGCTGTAATTAATGAATTAATATCTCGTCAACAGCGCGTCGGAGAAAAAAAATAATCAGGACTTTTCTCTTCAGAATTTAAAGATCTTTCGTTCTGCAAATTTTGAGTACGTTTTTTGAGACACTCTGTATAGGGGGTTTACAGCGGATTGACACAACGAGTAGAAACGTTTGAACAAACAAATCTCCATCATTAATCCTACTACTTCCGATTCTTTCTTTTATTTATTTATTTTTTTCCTTTTTTTTTCAAGTGCAAGGAAATAGTACGTCTTGAATTGACAATCGGGGTCCCGCATCTTTCTGGAATGTATTCTTGCCATACCGAACCCTACGATGGACTTTGTTAGCGCGCTCCTTCCTGTCACGTATCAAAACCACGCGATTCGTGGTCGACCCGCATATTACAATCGACGATCTAACCAATAGTTCGCTACACACGACTTTGCCTCATTCGTTTTCTTTTCTTTTTTTTTTTTCTCGACTTCGATCAACCATTGTATTGTTAATTTCGTACGGTGTCAAATCATTTTACATACATTATCCCAAATACCTCGATTCTTTGCTATAACGAGGTTAGTGGGATCAATCGTAGAAACAAAGTCACTCGTTCTGAAAACTTCATGTTGTGACATTACACTTTTGAATGAAGAATCGATTGTGAGTAACGCTCTGACAGGTACGTCAGAATTATTATTGACGTTTTGGAAAATTAATTTATAGGGAAAAATTAGAACATTTTTTCCTCGATTTTAATCTTAATTAATAAAACGTCGATCAATTAATCAACGATTTATTTTTCCTCATCTTAATCATTCTCATAAACTTCAACAAAGTTTTTAACGTTTTCAAGGAATTTTTTTGATCAACGCTCAAGACTAAACTATTGAATATAAAAAAAAGTCGTTTGGAACATTTTTGTAGAAAATTTTATGCTCTACAAGATTAGTCCTATGCTCTTTTGCTCTATCTCCAATCGTTTTGGCACTATGCGCGATAAAAGAACTCTAACTTTAATAATTAATAACTCCTCAGGAAGGAGCCTGATCAAAAAACATTATGAGGCTTTTCGACCTGGATTGTGTTCCTGAACTTAAGACTACAATATTTTTGACTGTTGTACAAAACGAGAAAAAATTGAGTAAAATATTCTCGATACACTTACGAGCTATAATACATATAAAAGATTCTAAATAAAAATGAAAAATATATACGAATCAATAGAGACAGAAAATTTTTTTTCTCCTACAAATAACTCGCGTAAAATTAATTTTCTATTATTGTCTTATAAAAGTGATTTTATCTCGTTTGAAAAATAGTATAGAAAAATAAATTCAATTTATCGTTGAAATAGTTTTCCAATTTTAATCAAAATCTCGTTGAATTTTGTTTTATTGAAACACAAATAAAAGCAGGCAGGGGTGGATGGCAGAACAAAGTATGAACGCGTGTCGATGAGTACGATAAAGAGCCCTTCGAAATTTAACGATCGCAACGAGCGAATAATAGAGTTGCCATTTGCTCGGTAATACACTCGATGGAAGTAGAGCTTGACCGACTCCGCGATTTTTGCCTCGTCCAGCAAACACAGAACGTTCATTCATCCGGCTCCGGAGAGGCACCGTGGAGGCATCAAGAAGTGGCAAACAAAAAAAAAATTTTGTAATATGAATATTCCCATTCAACGGTCCGTTGAACCCTCGGGTAAAGAGGCAAAACCTCGTGGCAGCCTTCGAAACTTCTTTAGTTACGAGACAGATGTCTTGCAAATTTTTCTTCTCACATTAAACTACGAAACACTGTCTACCAATTCTACAAGCCTGACGCAACACTCGGTAGCTCAAATTTTCTCTGGATGCTGCAGTATACCAAGCTCAATGTTTCGAGACAGTGAAGAAAAAACGTTTGAAATTTTTTATGCTTAAATAATTGTGAATATATTTCAATAAATACAGTCACAGAATATATTAATATCAATATTTGAAGTATCGAAATTAGTGGGACAAATATTTTGTAAATTTGTCCCTCTAATTAAAGATTTATAAAATTGAATATTGTACAAAAATAATTCATCAAAAAAGAAGAAAAATAATATTTTATCGAGATTTTGAATACAGAAATTTATATAATTTATGATAATTTAATTAAATTATTTTTCCATGATTTTTTCCTTCGCACGAACTCTCGATTATCAAAAAAAAAAAAAAGAAAAAGAAAAAAGAGCATCAAAGTGTTTTCTATGAAAACCATCGTCTGGAGAGCACGAGACTTGAAGGGGAAAAAAGAAAACAAAATAAGATACAGCGCAACTTGAATTCACGACGCACAATGATTCATCGCGTTACTTCGGCTTCAATTGCCAAGGCAGACACAGTCCCAAGATCGTCTCCCCCGCATTATATCCTCCAATCGTAATTGCGGTATACTTTTGCCACAGCGGATATTTATTGCGGCGGGTTCGACGAGTTAAAAGCTCGATCGATCCGAATAAATATACATCCGATATACGAGCATAGCTACAGATAACTGCGCGGTAAATAAAAAGAATGATTCATCGTTACCAGTTCGTCCAAACAATGAGAATAGTCAATGAAGAGAGAGGGAACATGGAGCATTCCAGACTAATATCAAATGACTTCTTATAAGCTCTCGCATTTTTTATTTTCACTAATTATCAAAACGGTATTGGCTAAAATAGGCATATCGAGTTTTCGACAAATGTAAAATAAGGATTTTTTCACTAAACACTTTTTTTCAGAAACAAAAGGCACAAAATCGTTTAAAACCAGAGATCGGCAAAAATGTTATTTTTAAGATAATTTTTTTGATATTATTACTAATTTTTTAAAAAATTATTATTATTTTTTTGGAAAATATCCATTACCCGAAAAATTTATAATTTATGGGAAAATATTGTTAATTAGTCAACAAATGGATAATAGTGCAAATTACAAATTAAAAACAAAAACAAAGAAAAAAATTTTTAATATATTTCAAATTACACGAAATATGATAAATTGCAGAAAAATGATTTTTAATTACCCGAAAAATTACAAATTGCAGAAAAATTATTTCTAATTACCCGAAGAATCGAAAAATAAAAAAAAAATATTACTAATTACTTGAAAAATTATTAATATTGGGCAAAATATATTTAATTAACCGAAAATAAAAAAAATAGAAAAAAAAATTTTCTAAGTAGTTGAAAAATAAAAAATGATTGGAAAATACTTTTCTAATTACTCGAAAAAAAAATTAGAGAATAATACTTTCCTAAATTCGCGGATAACAAAAAATTAGAGAATTTTTTTTTCTAATTACTTGAAAAATAAAAAAATTAGGAGAAAATATTTCTCTAATTACTTGGGAAATAAAAAATTAGGAGAAAATATTTCTTTAATTACTTGAGAAATAGAAATTGGACGGAAATATTTTCCTTATCAACCGGCAGGGATGGGTGCGCGGTCGATCTGCGGTTTCGGCGATTTCCCAAGTAAGCAACCTCGGGCGAGGCCAATACTTGGTTGGGTGACCGCTTAGTCATGCACCGGCTTGCTCATCAATCGCTGACCCGGGAGGCAGTTTTTCTGAGTTTCTGATAGCGCTAAACAGCTCAAACTTAGTAAAAATATTTTCCTAATTATTCGAAAAAGAAAAAAATGCAGAAAAATAGTTTGTTAATTAACCGAAAGAACGGAAATATGGAAGACAATATTTTTCTAATTACCTGAAAAAAGAAAATATGGAGTAATGTATTTTTCTTATTATCAAATATCAAATTTTTAATACAAAATATCAAATTTTTAAACAATTCGTAATATAATATCGTATAATTTCAATTTTTCGACAATAAACAATTTGTTTTTTTTTTTGCATTTTTTGTGCCGAAGTAATTAGAAATCATTTACAGCGAATTATTAATTTTTCTGGTAATTAGTATTTTAATTTTTTTGTTCATTACAATTTTGAAGTTAATTCGAAAATAAAAAATTGATAATTTTTTTTGCCCATCCCTGTTTAACCCTTGAACTCTACAACGGGGTAATTAATTATCTCACGAAAATGTCAAATTTCCTTCCCGAACCAATTTTTAAAAATCATTCCTTCGGTTTAATAGAGTTTTCACCATTAAATATTTACCAAATTCGAATTTATCATACACCATTCTCTTCGTTACGAAAAAACGAAGAGAATGGTATATAATTAAACCTTATTATCGCATACAAGGAACATTTTATGCTAAATTGAAGATTGGGGTTATTTTTACCCCAGGGTGCGGTTTATGTTGGACAAAATAGATTGTGAGGTTCTAAGGTTAAAATCTAAACAAAAATTACTACTTTTAATTAAATTCCTGGTTTTAATAACGTTTTTAATATAATTCAGAGTAAAAATCATTTTTGTCAATCGTATTTTTGTCATTTATAAGAGAAAGAGAATTTTCGCTGTCTTTATAATGAATTTTGCATTGAGTTAAGAAATTGGAGAACAATTTTAGAAAAACTTAGTTTTATCAACATTTCGACAAAACAAAGAATTGTTAAGATTGCTTCATTCGTAGAATATATATTTAAATTTGTGAGTGTATTATACATATGTTTGCAAGTATATTAATTTGATGATTAATGATCGAAGATGAATATTATTTATGAGGATTTGCGTGTATTTTGCAGGGACTTGGCTGTGGACGAACAGAGGACTTTGGCACACCAGTCAGTTCGGGCAGCAACATGGGAAGTGTGGCAAGATTTCCAAAGCTCGATGAGTGCGCCCACTTTCATTACGAGCACGTGGAACTCGGCGCCTTGGAAGTACGTACGCATTTTTTAACTTACTTCATTTTTTATTTGGAAGGACCTGAAAGATGTTTACTGTATCGATTATCAGATTGTTGCAAAATTATGAAAAACATTTTTCTTTCACTTTCCATTTTATAATTATCCACGTTTTCGATTTTTTTTACAGGCTAATCTTATTAATATCTAACAAAGATTAAGCTAAAAAATCGGCATGAACAAATTGTTTGGTAGAAAAATAATAAAACAAAATTCATCCTATTTCAATGAAAAATATTTTTTTTATTTTTTGTTTTCTCAATATTTTAAGGATTTGATTGACAGGTTTTTTTATTTTTAAACTTTAATTTTATTTTCTTAAATTAATTTTAATTTAAATTAATTTTTAATAATTTTAATAATTTAATAATTTAATAATTTTAATTATTAATTAATTTAATTAATAATTAAACTTTATTTTGAGCCTTTATTACGATAAAGGCTCAAAATAAAGTTTGATCGAATGTCGTCAGATCTGAATCTAAAAAAATTAGCCATTAAAAAAAACAAACAGATTTTTTTTTGAAACGTTGTAAGCATCGACATGATATAATATTTGTTTTCAGGTGTCCGTGACCGAAGTTCCTAACGACACGAGTTACGCCGTTCGAGTTACATCGGGCGATGCTTGTTGGACGCTTCAACGTTCCTACGAGAACTTTGTTATGTTCGACAAGCAATTGCATCGCTGTATATTCGATCGGAAATTCTCCTCGCTCGCTAAGCTACCAGACTCGCAGCCGTCGAACGTGGGCGATCTTCTCACCGCATACTTGGAACGTTTTTCCCAATTGAATCACGAGGGCTTGAATTGTGGTCCGGTTCTCAATTGGTTGCAACTCGATAATCGCGGTAGAAGAATCCTAGTTCCAGAATCAGATTCCTGTCCGATAAATACGCCCGCGGTTGCCGCCGCCTATGCCGTTCGTCCGTATACCGCTCAAGCTCAAGATGAAATTTCCTTCCAGGTAACAAAAAAACAAACAAAACAAAAAACAAAACACAAACAGATAGATTTCATCGATTCCCTCCCGGAATTTCCGATTATCCAACCTCAGGATATTTGTGGTTTATACAGAAGGGTGAAGATAATTCATTTTTACATTAATTTATTCATTATTTCCCCGAAAGATCTTTCGACGATTAAATATTTCATATTTTTTATTTACTGCATTTTTTTATCGTTTTTTTGTTTGAATTTTCTTATTCAGTTTCAAATTTACGATCAATTGTCCGTCTGGGGAAATAAGTTTGTATCTTTGTGATGTCTCCAAATTCCTTTTTTCAAAATTCCTTCATTTTTTTAGTGATCATAATTATCAACGTTATTCTATTTGAATTCTATTTTATTTAATTTTTATTCAATTTCTTTAATTCTACATTTTTTAACATCGCTAACATTTTTTTGTGCAGTTCAAGTTGTCAGTTTATAAAATACGGACAGGAAGAAAGTTTGATCAATATTTATAGCTTGAATCCGCAGAAAAAAGGTGGTGAATATTAGGAGAAAAAAAATTTCGTTTCCCTTCAACGATGCAAACTTACGCCTCATTTCTATAACTTTGATCGAAGACCAATCACGTTTTTGCTAAGTTTTTGTCATTCGTGTTAACAGCACAGCCGCGTAACTCGAATAATCGAGTACAGTATATTTCTATGTTGAAGGCGTTAGTCGGTATGTTGATTACTCAATAGGCAACTGCGTGGGAAAACTTGGAGCGTAGCTGTGAGTTACGAGCACCTTCTTCGTAACGGGAATAGGCGAGTTAATCGTGGCAACAAACTTGTGAGAAGCTAATGTTAAATAAGAGAATACATTTTGGTCTGGTTTTCTCAGTAAACTCGTTGCTCCTCAATTGGGATCAATGAGGAGCGTCGCGACGGTATTTTGGAAGGGAGCCAAAAATACTTTGTGCTCTAAAAATAAAATCGTTTTTATTTTCTACGTTATCGACGTTTTTTATTTTACTCTTTTTTTTCTCTCTCGCTCTCTCTTCGTTACAGGTCGGTGACATGATATCAGTGATCGATATGCCACCGCCAGGGGAGAGCACCTGGTGGCGAGGCAAACACGGTTTCGCCGTCGGTTTCTTTCCGGCCGAGTGCGTTGCAGTGATCGGTGATAAAGTACCCCGTCATTTGACCGTCTCGACTACCGTCAGATCGAGATTACCCGTTAAACCGGTACTGAGGAAGCACGGAAAGCTCATTGCATTCTTCAGATCTTTCATACTCAATAGACCGTCGAGAAGACGATTGAAACAGTCCGGTATACTCAAGGAACGTGTTTTCGGATGCGACCTCGGCGAACATTTGTTGAATTCCGGCCAAGACGGTGAGTTTTGTTAATTACTTAAGGGACTTTCGTCGCTGGAGGATTCTGTCAAACGCATCGTAAAACGTGGCTCTATTTACGTTCGTTTATTCTGTAGAAAAATGTTGTCGATTTAACGGGTTATACTTAGAGTTGAGCTCTGGCTGTCTAGAAAAAAAAAATTTTTTAATTTTTCAACCCAAACAACTAGATATAATTCGTTAAAAAGGAAGGATAAATGAGAATTACATTTGTTTCTTTTGTTTTTACCAATCCAGTTCCGGCTGTACTCACTTGCTGCGCTGAATTTATCGAGAACCACGGGCTCGTCGATGGGATTTATCGTCTGAGTGGCGTTACGTCGAACATCCAACGACTTCGTCACGCGTTTGACGAAGATCGTGTACCGGCTTTACACTCGGACGAGGGAATATTACAGGATATTCATTCCGTTGCCTCCTTGCTAAAAATGTATTTTCGGGAATTACCAAATCCACTGTGCACCTACCAATTGTACTCGACTTTCGTCGGGGCTGTGCAGGCGAATAGCGACGCGGAAAGATTACGCAGAATGAGGGACGCTGTCAGGAAATTGCCACCGCCACATTATAGGTTAGTTTTTTAACGAATTCATAAATAATAATCGTCGATTTGGACTCTTCACGGATTGACCATTTTTTTGTACTTTAAAATCACCAAATGATATTTCGTAATCTTAAGTGAACAATAAATTTTATGAAAATTACATTTTTTGTGTTTTTACATTTTTTTATTCGGTGAGCCAAATATGTAAATTTAAAAAAATAAAAGATTGGACATATTACAGTATTTTTTTTTTTTTTGCCCTTCTCGATATTAATTAGCGAAATTTTGTACTTGGCAAACGTATTTTTCACAGTAATCGGTATGTCACAAAAAAATCAAAGATTTTTAGTAAAATTCGTTTTGTAATCCACAGTAGGTCAACTTTTTTTCTTTTCTAATTCGAAAAATATAACGATGCAATAAATGCTCGAACGAGTATCGAAGCTATTTGCAAAACAATTAATGGCTTCGTGTGGGCTTTTCTCAAAATCATATCAACTGCATAACAATTTAATTGTATTTTAAAAAATTTTGATTAATTACATACGATAATTGTACAACCAACATCACTTTTTTACAATAAATCACTTATCGTAGATTTCCAGATGTTATAAAAGATATAGCGACTATATAATGTTTTTTCATATTCATCATTTATGCAGTGGAGGGTTAAACAAAATTTAATGTGGTCGTAGAAAAAAATGAATGTAAATTAACCCGATATTGTTTTACAGGACATTGGAATACTTGATGCGTCATTTGGTGCGAGTAGCAGCGCGAGGATCGGAAACAGGAATGACGCCGCGGAACGTAGCGATAGTATGGGCGCCGAATTTGTTGCGTTGCAAAGAGTTGGAGGTTGGTGGTGTAGCTGCACTCCAGGGTGTCGGTGTGCAGGCAGTGGTGACGGAATTTCTGGTTTGTTACGCCGAATTGATATTCGGGGACGGTCCTGTTGGGAGGCCAAAATCGTTGGCAATTACGACGCCGGCGCGTTTGTTGAGTTTGGAAGAAGCGAGAAATCGAAGTTTGCGTTGCGAGTCTGATTATATCGAGGTCGGTGCTGGACCGGCTGGTTTGCCGCTTCATTATCACACGGTGATCGAATTGCCGCGCAAGCGAAACGGCTCGAAACGGTCACCGTCTTTGAATTGGCGAGCTATATTTGGCCGCGGGGGTTTTGGAGCGCGTGGCAAAAGTGCACGACAAGTTGGCACTCCACCACAAGCCGAAACTATGCCCAGTTCCTTGAATTCACTGAGACGCTTGCGTCCCGTTAAAAGCGCCGACAGCCTCGATGGCGAGGACGGTCTTGGTCCGCTTTTGGGGCCACCTCCAACTCGACCCTGCGGTCACAGTCGATCTGTATCCCACGACTCTTATTTCGACCATCTCGCTGATGCACCCAATCCAACCTCTCCTCTCGATCTCTCCGAAATTCAGCTCAACTTTGACCTCGAAGAACGAGAAATGAGAATGTTCTCCGAGGAGGAAAGCGGCGGCATCGCTTCCGTCGAAGCCTCACCCAGAAGACAAAGAAACGAGGAAGATACACCCTGCATCGCCATCACCGGGGGATCCAAACGCAAGAGATCTAGACTCGAGGAACGACTTCAATGCGAGGTCGAGTTGCGATTCATCGATAGCCAAAGTCCCGATCAGGTGAACTTCTATCGATTTTTTTTATTCTTTTTTTAGTACTTGCGAATTTTTTGCTCAAGCCAATTCTGGTATTTGCTGATCAACATTTTCAGTAACGTTTTACAAAATTTTATGAATCATTCACTCATCGTATGCTACCAACTTATTCTCGTTTTTGAAAGTGTTTGAAAGTGAAAACATAAAATCCTTTATCAGGAGGGCTAACGCTAATCTTTATTTCTCTATTCTTAACCCTAGACCCCTACAACGAAGTCGAAAACGACCTCAATTTTTTTTAGAAAAAACTTTTTGGCGTTTCTCCGAAATTTCTTTCGTTTTATAGAGTTTTTATCATTAAATATCCACCAAATGCGACTTTGTCATATACTATTCTCTTCGTTATTGAAAAACGAAGAGAATGGTGTATAATTAAACCTTATTATCATATACGAGGAACATTTTATGTTAATGAGAACATTGGGGTTGTTTTCGACCCCGTTGTAGGATTCACGTTCGGAAAAAGAGATTGTATCGGTCTAGGGTTAAATAACTCTATGCTGAAAATCTCTATTCCGAGACATCTCCATTCTTCAATATCTCTATTCTAAATAACTCTGTGATCACAATAGTTTATGGCTTCCGGATGGATGCCGTGTAGAGTTTTAGCGTATTGCCGACGTTTCGCAAACGTTACAGTTTGCATCATCAGGGCTGAGAAAGAAGAAACGCCAATGGTGTGTCAGATATGGCCATATTCTTCAGTCAGCACTAGCCGAACACAAGATGGAAACAGGACACTCCATTCTTTTCGACAAAGCTCAAATGCTGGCCAACTCACTGAGTTATTTATCTAGGAAACATAGAGAAGGCCTAGAAATCCGAAAACACTCGAACAACCTTAACAGAGACGGAGATTACCAGGTCCACCCAATTTGGCACACCGTCCTCCCGGTTTTTTAATTGACCAGCTGATCAATCAAAAACTCTGATTGACTGGTGCAATCATCCAGAACGATGACCATGCGTATATAAGGACTACCTGAGATCAGAGAGCTTCATTATCGGAGCTCTCAGCCCTGATGATGCAAACTGTAACGTTTGCGAAACGTCGGTAATACGCTGAAACTCTACACGGCATCCATCCGAATCCCATAAACTATTATAACAATAATGGCCGTGAAAACCTCAAAACTAGAACTCTGTGCTCAATTAAACTCTATTCGTAAAAAAACTCTATTCTTAAATATATCTATTCCAAAACATCTCTATTCTTAAATATCTCTAGTTGTAAATATGGTCGAAGATAACTCTATTCTAAGACATCTCTATACTTGTCAAAAATAATTGACAATCATGCTGCACTATATTATGATTTTTAACAAATATAAATGTATTGGAACATGCAACAATAGAGATGTCTCGAAATAGAGATTTTCGCTATAGAGTTATTTAAGAATAGTGAAATAAAGAATAGAGTTGTCCTACTGCCATCAGGAGAAATCTACGATAATGCGTAGAAAATTTCTTGAAAACGTACAATATTGGGCGTTCAGTCAATGTTGAATTTTTTAAAAATAAAATGTTGAAGTTTTTCACCAGAAAAATCTATCACAAAATTCGGTGTCAAAAATCGAATTTCCATTACAAATTACCAACGATTACGTCGAACCAATTTTAAGTTCTGCAGTGGAGTTTGCCAATTTTTCGAAGTTCCATGTAGTATTAGGCAGAAATATTCTTGGAAGTGTAAATAATATGTAAAGAAACTTCTTTCGCAGTCTTTCAAAAACGAAAAAATAAAATAAACTCTATTTTGAAAATATTTCCTGGTGCGAAGGAAAGACAAGATTTCTGAATTTGCCTCGTTGATGAATTAAAAAAGATGTAAATTTCTCGATAAACGTTTAACGAATATTCTATATAATTTCAGGTAATGGTATCAGCCGATATTCATGGAATGGAAACGCCATCTCCTCTGCCGACACCGGGCTACTTGCCTCTTTTATCAGAAGCATCGACACCGATGACGCCGGCGACTATGCAGGGTACTCCGAACTCGATATCCCCAGGACCTTCGAACAGTCCTAGGATAAGTTTTCGAAGTTTTACATTACCTCTGGATCTGGATGAGAGTTGTGGATCGATGGGGAACGCGGAAAAGCGACAAAGCACGGGGACGTCTTCGGATAAATCGTCACGAGATCCTAGTCACAGATTGTCCTCGACGTTGGACGATCGCAGTAATATTAATAGCGAATCTTGTGAGAGAATAGAGACTTACAATGGTAGGAGAGGAGGAGATGGTAATAGAGATTCTTGCGTAGAAACGGTGAATTCCTCGGAGAAAAATACGATTGGAACGAGGGAAAGTAGCGTAAATAGGCAATATCAAGAAATGATGATATCGTACGATGCTTTATCGTCGGGTTGTTGCGAGGCAATAACTCGAGAAAATCCTGACAAAAGCTTGGAGGCTGTTGGAAACATCGCGGATCTTTCGGAAGATGATAAATCGCAATGTCACAGTGAAGAGTCTTGTCGCGATCCACGAAGCAAAGAACTGACGATCGACGTCTCAACGAGTTCGCGAATCGACGATAACGTGGCAGGTGGATCGGCGATGCGGACGAACGAGCCTTCTTGCTGTATGCCATCTTCGAGCAACACCGATCTCGATTCGCCAATGTCCTGCGAACACACGCTCGAGGATCTCCCTGATTCGGGGTTCGTCATTTGCGACAGTTCTGAAAAAATGTTCACGAGCACCGAAACTCAAGGATTAGCGACGAACACTAATGACTCCGGGGAATGGGTAATGATCGAAAGAACAACGGAATCGATCACGACACCAACGAGCGAAACGAGCAGTCCTAAAGACCCTCTCGATGGCACGGTCAATCAAGCAATAGCGATTGATCCTCCTCGACTAAGATCCACATCGAACAATGTGTCAAGAACTTCGTTGGACCTTACGATGGGCTCGAACGTCGATACCGATCCCTCGTGTATCGGCACCAGTGATTTGACCGAAAGTCCACCGTTGTTGCAACAAACCAATGAAATGTCTTACGATCCCAGTGACTCGAAAAAAGACGGTAAAAACAATGTGGACGAAGACTCAAATGTTTTGCCAGAAACTAACGAGATTTTTGTAATCGACGATAGGAAGTACGGAAGCGACAGGCGGAACGGTAACGAGAGACCATCCTCGGAAAGCATAAGAAATTTAGACGGTAATTTAGATTCTGCTCGTATGGAACAAGAGAACGAAGTTTCGGGGAGTTACAGTCTCAGGCTCGACAACGAGAACGTTTATCGTGGCAACATGAACGAAAAGAACGAAGGACGAGACTCGCGCGAGGAAGAAAATATCAATGCGGACACGATGATGAATCAGCAAAATCCGGAACAGCAGAAAAAACGGATAATCGTTAAAAGCCAACAAACCGGACAGTATATTCCGAGCACGGAGCAACAGAGGCGAAGTTTAAACGAGACGCGATCGGACAATCAGAGTCAAGAGCGTGCACACAATCATAGCTTTGGACAAAGTCCTCGCAAACATCAGAGTCTCTACCACCACCATCATCATCATCATCACAATCATCATCATCATTTCAAGTATCTTCCGAAACACATACAAGAAAATGTGAAACGTAATAACATGCAAAATTCTCAAATACGTGACAACGAGGAGGTCGTTATTGCTTCGGAGAACGCTGCAGAGCCCTGTGAAATAGTTCATCAACCGGAAGGAGCTTCGGAGACGACGTCGTTAGATTCATCGTGCACGTTGTCAAACGCATCCTCGCCGATCGAAGATTCCGTAGTGTTGCGAGACACGGCTGCGATTCTGCAAGAGCTCGCGCTCCAGAGACTATCCGGTGGTGTCGGGAGCGAGACACCGTTAAACCCACGCAGGCGTTACGATTCGGAAATGACGACGAGCGATCGTCGGAGTTTCGACTCGGAAATTGGGCGTGAAATAGTGCGAGAAAGAAAAATGAGACAAGAGTTAGAGACTGCGAGAGGAAAATCGGAAGAGCCGTCACCGAACAACGGCATACAATATTTGCCACCTTGTTTGCGAGCTCGACACGCGAGATCGACGAGAGCAGCTCTCAGCAGATCTTTGGACGAAGGGAAATTCAATCGTATGAATGATACTCTTCCTTCTTTACCCTCGAAACAAACGTTGGAAGATTCACAGCACAATTCGACGCCTAACGTCGGCACTGAACTCTCCATGTCTTCATCCAACAGCTCCGACAAACTTCAGTCTCGTAATTTAGGCGGTTTGGATCTTGGCGATCCACGCTGTCGCGAAAGAATCGAAAAGTACAAAGAGGAACGACGCATGTTTTTACGCGACAAATACAGATCTGAGAGCTTTCGTGGTACCACGAGTTCCAGAACTGATGACGACGGCGAACAAGCTTTGCTCGCGAGGCTGAAACAACGCGCTTCCAGACCTTCCCTACATTGACCAAGTGATCGTATTTCTTTTAAGTTGTTTACTCACAGATAAACTCTCTGAGTATTTCGTTCGGATTATTAGCAAAGATTAAACAAACGAACAGACACACCATTATAATAAAATAACGAAGCCTAATGTAACGCGTTGTAACGAATTAACTCACGTATTTTCCCCTCGTGATACGGGGGACAAGTAGCTTAAGCCTCTGCGCCTAACCGATATATAAATCTAGCGTTTAATTTACGAAACATGGGCAACCGCGCGGTTGTTTTCTTACCGTTTGCATTCGTTAAAGTTTTCTTTCCTTTTTCTTTTTCTTTTTTTTTTTTTAATTCACCCCTTTTACAACTTGACAAATGAATGAAGAAAAAAATCTAACATTCCTAATATGCATCTCAATGATACTTTTGATATTAGAATCTAGGAAGAGCAGAAACTCTGAGCCGATCAATCGAAAAACGATACAAATACCAGAGCCGATCTTTTTTTTGTTTATTTTACGTTTGACTGTGACACGATGAGACGACACGATTTCGGGAATTACGAATGACTCTTTTTCTTCTTTTTTTGTTCATTGTTCTTTAAGTTTAAGCTGTAGTTTTTTTGTAAATTGTTACGTTATGGACGATACGCTGGGTGTGTGATTGTTTCCAAGCTGTCGCGACAAGTGCATTTATTAAAATAAGCTTTTCGACTTGAGTTTAACCTGCGTTACTATTATCGTATGTTTAGGCCCTGGAGACCGTTTTTTTCGTCGTATCACATCAGTCGGACTACTTAATTTTTTCTCTTTTGTTACTCTTTGTTCGTATTAATTCAGCGAGTAAATTTTTCAACCGAAAGAGTGTGTTAATTTGTGAAATAATCGTCGATGTAATCGACCTAAAAAATAGGGCAAAGGCGGCTCTGGTACGCGACTTGAAACTCATTGAAACAAACAAACAAATTCATTTTCTCTTTCATTACTTTTCGTTTGTTGCTAAACCCATTTTCACTCGCTAATAACATTATCGATTTTTTATATTTTGAAAAAGAAACGAATTAAACTTATTGAATTAAGAATTTTATACGCATATATTACGTGTTCATATGTATATGTAACGACGTTATTTTCTCACCGTTGACTGGTTCTTGGTGTTACAAAATATCTCTTGTAAATTCTACATATTATTTTTAATCCTCATATATTATTAATATATTAAGTTTTTTCCGCGTTCGTTAACGTGGCAATCGTTCGACTGAGTTAAATCGTACGTTGAGAACAAAGAATGATATTGTTGAATACACACCAATCGACGGTTTATTTGAGGGTGAATTACACATTTTTCTCGACCAAAATTATCGTTGAATCAGGATTTCGAAACTTTGAAATTGGACAAAAAATCGATAAAAATTAAGCCATCTTTGAAACTTTACAAACATTGATTTTCAGCAATAATAATTTCAAAAAGGTGTTAACTTATTATTTAAATGAAATATTATTTGACAGTTAATCAATTTTTTTCGTTACGCGAAACGAGTTTAGTGATTTTTCCAAATGCATTGAAATTTATTTAGAATATTCTCTTTTTAAATTTGTCTTGAAATTTAAAAAACAGACCAGTAGTAAATCACGAATATTCCAGATGCGAAAACTCGAAATTGTTAATTAAAAATAAAAAAGATTCAAAAGTATTTTAGAAAATCAGCAAATTTTTTTCATGTGACGAAACGAAATCGTTCGTTCGATAAAAACATATTTTTTTTAATAGTTTTTGGATAATTTTATTATTGTACATCGATCCTCGTAACGTTTTAAAGATAGCTGAATTTTTTTCAGATTATTTGTGAATCGCCAAACAATGAAAATTTCATGAAATCAAATTATTGGCATGAACGTGTGTAATTCATTCTTAATCGTTCAAAATAATCGACCATTCGAGATTGTACGTTCGAAATGTCGCTGAAAGAGTTCCTCGAAAGCGCATTCGCATCTTTAGTTAAAAAAAAAATTAAAAAACAAAAAAACAAAAAATAAAGCTAAAAATAAAAATAAAAAAGAACAAACTCGTGAATACAATCGCGCGTTGTGCTCATCCCAAACACTTGAAGTTTGAGGAGTCAGTGAATAGTTTAGTCACGTCTTCGTGGCCGCCGAAGGCATAATTGTATTATTAATAAAGACACTGTGCCAATTTATGCGGGCACGAACTTTCGTCCGTTTTCTTTATAACACAATAAATAAATATATATATATATACAAATACATATTTCACGTAGCGAAATCGAAGTATTTACCAAGTAGATTGTTTATCAAGATCGTTCAGGTAATTGATTCGTCTTTTCGATTAAATAAACAACAAAATGAAAATAATATTAAACATAATATGAATACTACGTGAAATATGCTCTCGTGATTCGCGATCTGTGCTAAAGACATGAAAGTTTCATTGGCGGAATGTAGATTATTATCGATCGATGTGTTGTTGCATAGCAAATTTATAATCGTAACTAAAATTTCATTCAATATATTTCGACGAAGCTGTGACCAAAAATTGACAGCGAATTATAAAATACGATACTTTAATGGTGGTCCACTATATATTTTCCTGATTCGTTACGAATCGTCCGGAAAAAAAACAACAACAAAACAAAACAAATTAATACGAAAAATAAAATGATTTAAATATATTATCACGAAACCGTGAAAAAACGAAAATTCAGAATAAAATTCATCGTAGAAGTTTCTGTATTGTGATGACAAGAGAAAATTATAGCTTGAGCTTACTCAATGTATTGATTGAGAATTATTATTATTTTTTCTCAAACATTTTCTCGCCAACTTGTCCGTGGCTATTTTGAATCTCATATTAAAAAAGTCAAAAAATAAATATAGTGAAAGGACGCCTAAAAATTCATCGATTATAAACACGTATCGATATTACATGTAATTGCTGATAATTAAACGAACGAGCATCGAGTGAGTTTGTAGCAAATATTATAACGAACTCTGCACGATATACGCATCGAAAAAAAAAACAAATAACGAACAAACGAAGAGAAAAATACACCGTACATATGATAAAAAAAAGAACGAAACAAAAAAAGTATTTATTTTTTAATTATTTGAAAAAGATGAGATTGTTGTATGACAGACAAGTCCATCGGGTATTGGCTCTACTCGCGAATCTCGTGTTTCAAATATAACAACCCATAAATCCGTTATTTAAAACCAAAACAATAATAATTATAAAATCGCCGTAATATCTAAAATTTTATGGCAGAATCTCAAGCAATTATTTTATTTTTTTTCTTCCTTTTTTAAAGATTTCAGACTCTTAAAGTCGCCAATTTTGTCTGTAGGCTTTAAAGTGTTTCTCTTGGATCTTAGTGAATATTGCTTAATTCATTAATTGAATTCGTAAAAAAATATATAGAAAACAAGAATATATATATATATATATATATATTAAACAAATGCATAAATTATATGTAAACTAATATAAATATTACGAGTACGATAAAAAAAAAGTAACTATATATATTGCAGTGTTGTTTGATCTTCCCGCGCTTTTTCATTATGGAAAAAAATTATTACAGTTCGAAAAAGAAATACCACGTTGTTTCACATCTACTGAAATTGTGGAAGGATCCTCTGGCTGTGTGTACACACGATTGAAGTCTCAATTTAAAGCGTAATGTAAAATTCCTACAACGCTAAACGAGGTTACAATCTCGTATGTACGTATGAGCTTAAAAGCTTTTTTTACATTATACAGGGTGTCCCACGACCAATAATCATGAATGTAAACTTTAATTCAGAACTGAATTCTGAGTAGAAAAGTCTCGTAACGTTTTTTTTTTTTTTATTAAATTTTCTCAAGATGAGTTATTAATGATTAAAGTTAAAAGATGCGTGTTCTTTTATCGCAAATACTCTCGAAACGGCTGGAGATAGAGCAGTAGACCATGGGACCAATCTTGTAGAGCATCAAATTTTCTAGAAAAAAGTTCCTGATGACAGTTTCCTATTTTCAGTACTTTGGGCCTGAGGCTGATTCGAAAAAAATACCTAAAACACGTTTGCCTTTGAACCAGGTATTTTTTAGATCCGTTCTCCGGACTAAAATACTGAAGATAGAGAACTGCCGTCTGGAGCTTTTTTGTAGGAAATTCTGTGCTCTACAAGATTAGTCCTATGGTCTTTTACGCTATCTCCAACCGTTTCGGCCGCATGCGCGATAAAAGAACGCGTAACTTCCAACTTTAATAATTAATAACTCATCAAGCGAGATCCTGATCAAAAAAACAGTACTAGACTTTTTTACTCGTAATGAGATCCGAAACTTAAGGTTGCATTCATGAGAATTAGTCGTGGGACACCGTGTATATTCCTTCCCGCTACTGCGGTGCTGTAAAAATTTTGTTAGAGGTCAGAGGGGGTGATTTGCAAAAGACTCATCGACCCTCGTGTCTACACATTGTCATTGAGAATCGACTCTTCTCCCTTTTAGAGGTTTGCCCTCAATGAAAGGAGAGAAAGAAAAAGAGAGAGAGAGAGAGAGCGAGAGAGGGAGAGGGAGAGGGAGAAAAATGGCTTAGGTTTAGAAGAAAGAATAAGCGGTTGGGCAGCAGAGTCGCAAGGGGTTGAGGGAATGGAAAATTGAAAGAGCCTTCAGTCTTTACTTCTTTAAACGCTGTGATAGAGTGGTTGAAAGGTGAGCACCACTTGAGCAATGTAGGAAGAGCGAAGCGCTACAGAGCAGGAAAGATTCTCGCCTCTACCTAGGATAGTACAGACTTTTTTTTTTCTCCAACAGAGGGCTTTATGTCCCGCGCGAACGAGTACCACTCGACGCCCTCGACGGTTCTCTCGTCGCTTGTCCCATAGGTGAGGACGACTCCGTGACTATCGTCGAATCTTCCACGGTAATTATTTTTAAACACGTCGTGGAGATATGAATCTCAGAATCTTTTCTCTTTTTTTCTTTCTCGTTGTGATATACTTGTATTCATGGCTCGATTGGTTAGTACTTGTTTGTGTACTAAAAGCGAAAGAGAGAAAGAGAACGTCGGAGTTCTTAAACTCGTACATTCCGAGTGCTTTGTGTTGTATGTGTTTATAAGGTGCGGACTATCGTGGTATAATGTAACTAAATAACAGGGGACTAATTGGGAGTTTCTCATACAACTTCGAGACAATATACGCGTATTATATCTGTATATTTATTAAGAGGGTGCAGATCCGGTGAATCGTCACGTTGAGGCACGTTTCTCTCTGATTATCTTTATTGTATCTCACGGAAAGTCCCCGTTAAATTATTTTTGACAATTACTCTTCTGTATACGTTCTTCGCGGGATTTTTTTGCCCATGAACTTGTCCTTCGACGAACAGCATCGCTCGGAAAATTTGGAAAAATTTCTATCAAACACGATTTGATAAGATAATGAAGGAATTTTTTCAAACACACATTAACAAATTTCTATTTTTTCGTTTTTTCTCAAACAAAATACATTATTTTTATTTTTATTTCCTTCAAAAAGGGGATTAACTTCGAAGATCTACCAAAAAATCGACCCACCACACCTGTGCAGAAAAAAATTGTAATTTCACCTGGTTTTTGAAAAAAAAAAAAAAACAGAAATGGGCCATTTTGAGAAAATTTTATTTTTTGATAACGATTAGAAATATTGCTTTCTGAGACCTAATATTTTTTCTGGCCTACGCTGAAAACTACGCGAAAATGATATTAGTTACTTTCAGTAATCCCTCCCCAACCGCCACGGTTTTGCTTATCCACGGCTCTCATTTAAAAAGAAAAACACACGCACGTGAGTTCGTAAAAAAACGTGGGGTAGGCTTTTTTTCAGTTTTTCAACAATACGCAGCTCGAGAAATCTAAGGTTGGAAGTAAGTATCTGCAAAATATTTGCTGGACCGAACCTCCTGCGGTTAGCGAAGGATTACTGATTTATATTTGCCAAGTTATTGCAACCCGAATTCAGAGGAGTAGAGGAAAAAATCATCTGATTGTATAAAACAAAAAACTGATTAAATCGAAAAACTCCAAACTCCGCTAAATTCATATGCAGAAATAAAAAATAAAAAAAACGCTCGAATCAAAAGGAACAGGGTTTTGGAATGTAAACGTACCAAAATCAATACGCACCCACTCATTCATTTTTACAGTTCATCACTAGTAACTGATATTGATTCAAACTTACGATATATTTTTTATTAATGAAAATACACGGTCATGCTTTTAAGGATTCAAGTCGCCCAAAATGGATTGAATTTTGCAACAAATTTATTAATATCTTCTACTTTCCATCTGACTAATCATCATTTTGTTCATGCTTCAAAATGCTCATAGAAAATTCGATGTTCTTTTATTTTATGGTTTCTATGCAATTCGAAAATCATTTCTATAGCTTTAATCCTCCATCTAACAAGGAAGGTTACCTTACTGTACCCCCACAACCTGGGTCGAAAAAATTACGTTTTGTAGTTCACATCAAAGTATAAACCCTCACAAAAAATGAACTGCCCACTTGTATATTTAAGGGGTGAAATTAATTCCTCAAAATCGGTGGTTTTTTCGTTTTTCGCTGATATCTTCGAAACCAAAATAGGTACGGCAGAAGTTTAAATAGCAAAGTTATTCATTTTTCAGTGCTCTGCAATAATATGTAGTTGAAAATTATATAGACATTTTTTATTTATTTTATTTTCATAAAAAACTTGTTTTTTATACATTTTTCTCTGTTTTTTCATAATAAACGTAATTGTTTCGACTCAAAATTCAATGATATCAATCTACATTGGTTTATCCCCTCTCAAGAGCTCATTAAACCGGAAAGTTATTTTTTTTCAAACGCAAAAAATTTTATAGATTTGAACTGATGACATGTTCGTATCATTATCAAACTATGAGAGGGACTTGTTAAAATACGTTTTATTTTTCCATGATATCCTATCTGTGAAGTTTAATATCGACATATCAGTAAAAGATAAGGCTCTATATAAACTGACTGTTCGCACATTTAAGTTAATATTGACGATTCCCGTTCATTAAAGTTCTCTGGTTACAGGAGTGCAGTGTTAAGTTAGTATTGAATACTGTGAACTTTTTAAAAAATGCATATCAATCCAGAGAATGTCATAAGTATGTTGTCGACTTATTTTATGAAATGAAATTAGCAGATACAATTAAAGAAATTTTAATTGAAAGCATAAACAAATACACGGGAATCGAAATTGAAGAAGACGAAACCTTAGATTATCAAGAACGATTCAAACACCATGAGCCTGAAAGTACAGGAGACAGTGAATTGGAATGGGATTCAATTTCATCTGATGAGGCAGATGACTCTCACTGTACAAAAAATGAAGATGAACTCTCATTCGATTACAAGAAGAAAGCTGTGGAGTATTGGAGAAGGGGAAAAACAAAAAATTTAAATATTCGTACGGTTACACACCGTTTTAGAAAAGTAATTTCAAAAACACAATTGAAGCGTTGGGCTCATCAAATAAATAAAGGTGGGACTTATAAAGAAAAATTGAATGAAATATCTCAATATACTTTAAATCGCTTCATTAAAGCAACTGAATGTGGCAAGATCGTACATGATATTGATTTGCGACGATGGGCTTTGACCACAAATAAAAATTTCATGAATTCCGATGCACGATTGAAATCGTCAAAAAAATGGGTGAATAAGTTCAAAAGAGCACATCGCATTACGTCTTGAAAAATGACAAAATTTATTACCCGGAAAATTTTAGAAGACTCAAAAGATCTTATAAAAACGGCTGAAGAATTTATAAATAACGTTAAATCTGTTATCAACGACATTGGTCTGAAAAACGTTTACAATTCGGATAAAAGTGGATTTCAATTTGAAATGCATTCCAGTTGCACTCTTGCAAATCAAGGATCAAAAGAAATTGAATGCGTTGTTCAATCCATATCTTCAACAACTCATTCTTATACGATGCAACCAACGATATCCGCCGATAGAAAATTATTTTCGCCGTTATATCTTGTATTAAAAGAAATCGGTAGTGACTTTGGCCCACGCGTAGAAAAAACGTTATTTAAACCCACAAACGTTTTTGTTTCAGCATCGAAATCCGGAAAGTTAACATCAGGTAAGAACTATTCAGATTATACATTCTTGCGGCAAATTAATTATTGCAAACCAAATGAAATTAAATATTTCTTTTTTTCGACAGATCATTTCAAACAGTGGCTAATCGAAATCTATTTTCCGAATGTTAGCGACAACCGTGCGCTCTTAATCGACTCCTGAAGTGGACACTGTCCAGAAGTAGTTAATGTAGTAACTTCTCCTAACAAAAAAATTGTATTAGAAATTATTCCGAAAGGAACAACAGGACAAATGCAACCATTGGATGTGTTTGGTTTTCGAATATGGAAAAATTTTGTTAGACATTTTTCAGATGTAGTAATTCTTTCCGGTAGTGATATAAATCTGCATTAAAGAAATAACATTATCAAGCTGCAGTCACTTGTTCACAATCAACTGTCTTCTCCACGTTATATTAATATGTTAAAATATGCATGGTACAAAAGTGGCTACATAGAAAAAGCACCCCCTGAGTTCATTAATCCGGTGACGTTTGGTTTTGGAGATAATTCGGAACCACGATGTCACATTTGTGGTGATTTAGCTGTTATAACATGGTCGTGGTGCAAAAAACCTTTGTGTCTCAAACACTTCTTTGAGGAGTATCATTATTGTAATGAATACATTCCATAGTACGAAAGTGAAGAAACTGATAAGTGCATGGCCTGCTTTTTCCTCCTGCTTGTCATGAGTACTAGACATCTTAATAGCTATAATAAATGAATTAAAGGCTTCTAGTAAATAAAATAAAGGCATGTATAGTAAATAAAGTTTTATATAGAATGGAAAAAATCATCTGATACTTATTCGCTTGTACTAACATGGATGCACAAAACTGAACTAGAAGTAAATGATTTATGAGTATTTTAAGACAAGGGTAGAACAGTATACCTGGATATACTAAACCTATATATGTATGTAAACATTTTCAATCTGACAAATTTATCAATCTTGTTTAATTTTCAGGTAAAATAAGAACTTTTTCGATGATCAGATGAAGAAAAATGTATAAAAAACAAGTTTTTTATGAAAATAAAATAAATAAAAAATTTCTATATAATTTTCAACTACATATTATTGCAGATCACTGAAAAATGAATAACTTTGCTATTTAAACTTTTGCCGTATCTATTTTGGTTTCGAAGATATCAGCGAAAAACGAAAAAACCACAGATTTTGAGGAATTAATTTCACCCTTTAAATATGCAAGTGGGCAGCTCATTTTTTGTGAGGGTTTATACTTTGATGTGAACTAAAAAACGTAATTTTTTCGACCCAGGTTTTGGGGGTACAGTAAGGTAACCATCCTTGTAAGAAAGATCTTTCCTCCTACAAAGAGTCACGAAGAAATAAAAGTGCCCATTTCCAAAGCTCGTGAGCTGTCGATCGCGATGTTCTGTCATGGTACAAATGACACCTCCTCCTGGCTAGGCCAACGTCCGTGCACAGTATTTGGGTGCACAGCTTTTGTGTTTGTGTCCCTGTGCGATCGCGTATGGGACACACGAGACCAGCATTTCCACTTTCACGGTCTGCAAATTAAATCAGTACGGTACCAGCGCGTGTATTTCCCCTCTCGACAATGTTATTTATTAGTGGAAGCGTTGAAGTAACCGAAGGTTGAAACGAGGCCAGATTGCCCGGTGATCAAGTTAAGCGGCACGTGAACCAAAAGCAAACGTCTCCATCTCCCCCGTATATCTTTTCTATAGTAGCATCAAGATACCCTTCCCATTTATATATGTTTATACATAGCCCTGTAGATATACGTACATGTGAATATTCTACGTGACGAACGAACATCGACTTTTATATAGATACAGGCTTTTCGCATCAACGATCAGCGGCTTCACATGTTTCTTATGGGGGGCGCTGCATTATTGAAAATAAATGGAAATTTGAAAATTTTTCATTTCTCGCGATACCTTTGAAACTTTTCTACAGATTTAAAAAAAAAAAAAAAACTCATAACTATTGGGTTTTAAACTTAATTCCCGCTGTTTTTCAATAAATAAATAAAAAATTATTTATAGTTTACGGTACATTCTATTTTATTCAAAGTATTGTCCTTCCGAAGTTACGATCTTTTCTCATCTTTCACGCAACAAATAGATTCCACGCCAATAGAAATCATTGCTTTTTGAGACGATCCATTCATCGATCTATTTTTTGATATCTTCAAAAGGGGTCCATGACAAAACGCCGAGTGACTAAATGCCGGCGACTATATGCCGAGCGACAAAATGCCGATGCAACTATACGCCGATGCGACAAAATACAAATAGTAATAATATCCAGTGGAAATATTAGTTTCCAAGTTTCCAGGTCATTATTTAAGGAATAACTTTTTAACCTTCTTAATTTTGAATATTATAGCGTACGTCATCACTACACCATACACCATCATATCACACCATGCATCATCACACACCATACCTCATCATATCACACCATAATACCGAAACACAACAGACATACACTCAGCAAACCATACATCAATACTTACTTTTTCAATAACAGCCAACAAACATAAATAATTGGCTTGGAAGTAATTTCAATGGTATCGTGTACGTCATGATCCGAGGATCGTTTAATACTAAAATTGGACACAAATGCCTGGCAACCGTGTGATAAAATCACACGATATTATATAATTATAAATAATAATAATAATAATATAATTCTCTCACACGATTTATTAACATTTTTCAGATCATAATAATGATATGATAATAATGTGATAAAATTGCAGATCACAACAATCATTCTTATTCTATAACTGTAGACCATAGCAGTGATTCCCTCACACGATTAATTCACTTTTTTTTTATTTTGTCGCATCGGCGTTTTACGATCGGCGTATAGTCCGGTCGGCATATAGTCGCTCGGCGTATAGTCGCCAGCATTTAGTCACTCGGCGTTTTGTCATCGGCATTTTGTCGTGTCACCCATCAAAAGACTGGGAATGTCGTGATGACAAATCATTCTGAATTGCTCGAAACAAATGATAATCAGACGGTGATGTGTCCGGTGAATACGACGGATGAGGTAAGACTTCTCAGTTCATGTTCTTTATATACTTTGTTACGGTTTCTGCTACATGTAGCCGAGCATTGTCATGGAGCAATATTAGTTTGTTATGACGTTTGGCGTACTCAGGTCGCTTTTTTTCTCAATTCCTGGTTTAGTTTCATTAATTGTTGTTTATAGCGAACAGCTGTGATCGTTTCACCCGGTTTGAGCAACTCGCGGTACATCATACTTTCTTGATCCCACCAAACATACAGCATCACCTTTTGAGCATGAATATTGCGTTTTGGCGTTGATGGACCTGGTTCACCTCGCAGTACCCACGCATTTTCCGTTTGGGATTTTCATAATAAACCCATTTCTCATCACCGGTCACGATTAGATATAAAAATGACTTCCCTTCGCATCGTTCAAGCAGCAATTCACAAATCGTTTTTCGCTTTTCGAGTTGTCTCTCGTTTAATTGATGCGGTAACCAATTTCCCGCTTTTTGAACCAGTCCAAGATTATGTAAACATTTGCTAACAGTCATTTCAGTAACGTTTAATGTATCAGACAATTCTTTAAGGACCTGACATCGATCTTCATTGAGTAAGGCCTCCAATTCTTCATCTTCAAATTTATTCGGCTGTCCTGGACGTTCTTTGTCTTTAAGGTCAAAATCGCCACTTTTGAATCGTCTAAACCAATCTCTGCACGTTGTCTCAGATAGAGCATGTTCACCATAAGCTTCTTCAAGCAAGCGATGACTTTCAGCAGTACTTTTTCTTGAATTAAAGCAAATAAGCAAATCAAAACCTGACATTTTCGATATTATAAAAAAAGTAGTGTGTACAAGTGAATTCACTCTCGAATACTGAATATTGTAGATTATGCCCAATACTTCAATACAGTATAGCTTTAGTGTTACTTCTATGAAAATAATACTAGTTACCCAATCTCATATAAAACAACGGGAATTAAGTTTACAACTCAATACCAAGGAACATTGATCATCTAGTTTCGGATATATAGAGATAGAAAGTATAAGTGAGTATTAAAAAATGTGAGGCACTTTATTCTTTCTGAAACCTAAACTTATATCACTTTTTTCATTATTTTATAAGTTTTTATATTCCTATAAGATATAATAATTAACATTATCAGGATACCCTACAAGTTCGAGCATATTGCGGAGAATATTTGAGGAAAATAAAATAATAAAAATAAAATCGCTGCACAAAAAAAAGTCGTAGAGGAAAACATACGGATAAATCATAAATCAGTTATTACATTAAAAACGTTGCCAATTTTTCGATTTTTTCGAGTGAAATTTGCATATGACACTCTCTAGATTTGATACTTTGAAACAAAAAATAGTGCCAAAAAAAGTATTTGATCCGGCAGTTGAAGAGCGTGGTAAGCCAAGCACCTGCCGATATCTAGCTCCAAAGTCAACCAGCGATTCTTCACGAACTTCAAAACAATAAAAATTCCAAGTATAGATTTTCAATTGTATAAAATATGTTATCATAATTAAAAAAAGGTTGAGAGCTTAAAGTTTTTTTTTTTTTCATTTTTCACATCTTTATAATATAAACTCTGATTTAAAAAAGTTGTTATTTTGATCGCCTATAAAAAGAAACCTCTGACGATGAAAACGGCGACGAATTGATACGTGTTTTGAAGGTGGTTGTCGTGTTTAAAAATTTTCGAACGTTTTTCACACGACGACTCAAAAACACAGTGTAAAGCCTTAAAGCAGTATATGTACGAGTAAAATATCATACGTTTATCCTGCGATTGTGAAAGAAGGGAGAGTCGCTTGTTCGGATTTATCGTAGTCTCGGATGAGAAGTCGAGTGACACGCGTCGACGTCTTGACAGCTTGTTAGGCTAACGCTCGTGTTCGCTGGGGTCGTGGTCACATCCAACAAGCCCCTATTTAGTCTTTAGGCTCGACGTATGTTTTGCCTCTCTCGTTGTTGCCCACATAATAGTTTTGCCGGATCCTTAATCGTTAGACACCCATATTTGTGTTGGGCTCTTCTGGCCAAATTTGTGGGTTCCTGACCCTCGATATCTTCAAAGTATAAATAGTAAACTATTTTTTCATCGGTTTTGCAATAGTTGTAAACAAGTTCGATTTATCAGCCAAAATTTGTAAGTCCTTGACTCTCGACCTGGGAATTGAATAGTTTTCTCAATCCTCGTTGCAATAGTAATCTGTATCTTAGAATTTTCAAGAAAAATTTATGAGTTTTACCTTCGACCTTTGGGACTTAAACTGATTTTTTAACGATTTTCACGATAACAATTTGTACATTGAGCATTGGCCTAACCTCAGGTAAAATTTGAGAATCTGAAAATGTTTAAAAATCATTTTCACGATCTAAATAAAGTAGACCCATTTTGATCCGTATTTCTTTGATATACAATTTAGAAAGAATGAAAAAAAAAAAAAAAACAATTTTTAATATAAATTCCAAACGATGGAGACAAATTTCTTTTCATGCTCATATCCAGTCTCAACTTCAAAATATCTGGCAAGAATGCAGTAAACAAGAAGTAAACACATAAATCATAAAGCTGGATTAAGTGCACAGTTGGAGGGCGCAAATGCAGGTGACCGTATCTGAGATGTAAAGAATCGCAAGTGGTAGTAAATTCTATTGAATTTGTTCCCCTACGTGTGTGATGGCTTTTTGATAAGGCGATTTAGAATTTCGGTAATTCAATTACACGATGGGACTAGGGAGTCTTTGTCCGTCTAACACACGCAGATACTATGGTTACCTGTACTTTGGCGTACTGAAAAATTCGTTCGTCTGAAACGAGAGCGAGATATACCTACTGCGCGAGAAGCTTTTCTGTTAGCATTGTTGAGAGAGACAGAGATTTATGTACGAAGCGACCAGAGGCGCTAAACCCCTTTTGCTATCATCAACCTTGCCGATCTCTGTGATCCCGCGACTTTATTATACGAATAATACTCATGCATTTATATATATATATATACATAATTGAAAATCACCCCACGTACTCTCCGGTGGCACCCACGCGTTTTCGGGGGATCCCCGCGAGCTCTCGGCGACGGAACTCGCGCTTCGGTACATTATGTGCGAGTGCATATCGGTCGAACCCTCCTACTGGAAAATAATGAAAGTAATGGAACACGCCCACTGCATTTACTACCCGCTTTGGTCGGCTTCGCTTCTCTCATATAAATCCCCTCGTGTCACTCATCCTCCACCCTATGAACCCCCTTGGAACTCTTGTCGTGACTCTCTCTCTCTCTCTCTCTCTCTCTCTCTCTCTCTCTCTCTCTTTCTCGATGTGCTTTGGATCTATACCTCTATCCAGCAACACCTATTGCCCATTGTACCAGCCACTTCATTGTCCTTTATGCCATTATTTTTGCCGCATCCTATACGTGTAATGTAACTCCACTGTACAGAATGACGATATTATTTAAATTATTATAATTCGAGAAATATTCAAATTAAATCCGGTGGCAAAAAAGAAAATATACTTTAATTATCTTTTACAATTCCATAATTATTCATAAACGTATCGAAATTGTTCAATGGGATTTTGCAGTGTTACAAAAATATTGAAAATTCTGTATCCAATATTGTAATCTGTAATATAGCAACAAGCTCTTTTTTTGTAACTTCTCAGGAGGTAGAAAAGACTGTGTCATTTTTTAAGATTCCAATGATTATGCTCCTGTCGTTAAAAAATATAAAACTTTTCATTTGAATCTCATAATTATCGTAAATTTTTTTTTATGTTTTTGAAGTATTTACGAAATATAGCTTGGTTAATTTATTGCTAAAATCAATTTTTCACTTGACCAGAGTTTTCTTATATGAGAATCAGTGAGAAACGAATTGGACAATGTTCTATATATTAGCACAGGACTTAGCCCACTTCGCTTCGGATTACTTCATATTTATAATAATTGATGAGATTCCTTTATTTCATAATGAAATTAAAAATGAGTTTATCGCAATATGATAAAATTTTTGAAATATGGGATAATAATACGGCTGGGTTATACTCTACTGAACCAATTTACTATCACAGCTCTTTACGAACTGAATAATAATAGGAGTTTCAACGAAATTTAATAAACTTCATAAACTGCCTGTGATCTCGTTGATTCGTGACTTTACGTGCTAACAATCTTCGGGCGCTTGTCGCACAGATTTTTGGGTCTGAGTTCGACTCTCTTCATCCCTCAGCCTGCTCCATCCCCTAAAACTTTGTGTGTTCGAGGCTTCTCGGGATACGGTATACTTATATTCGTAATGTATCCCTACCTGCTACTTCAAAGGATTTGATAGTCGCGCCAAGCGGGTCCATAATTTCATCCTGAAGCTTCGAATGCGCCCGAGTCTCCGTATATGTGTGCGCGTGTTCCTCGACGAGTAAACGCGGTTTGAATGCTCTGCCTTAATCTTTACATCGAACACAGACCGCGTATTAATAATCTCATGGGGTCGTGCCTTATTGTATTTGTCGTCGATGTGTGTGCGTGTTTACTGTAGAGGCGATTCGCTTCGAGATTATAATCCGTAGACGGAATTCCAACATCACGTTGTTGGAATTTGCGAAATTACTTCTGAAAATGAGTATCGATGTCTGGACTAATGAATGAAAAAGACGAACGTTTTTTTTTCATTACTGCGTTGAAACAATAATATTAGCCGATTGGAAAATAATCGAAAAGTTGTAATAAAATAACTTAAAGTTTCCTTTACAGGATTAATTTTAAAAATTAGCATATATCCGCAACAATTCCCGCCTAGAAATTTGTTAGGGTTTGCCTGTTCGGGGTTAGGCCGTGATCAGGCTGCAAAATGGGCAGCGCTAGTATGAGACTCCTGATCCGGTCATAATCAGGCCTTCCATGGTAACTGACAAATCAGGCTAGCCTGAAACGGTCCTAATCAGGTGTGATTTGATAAGTTTATAATATTTTAGGGACTCGGATCAACGAGTCCCTAAAATAAGTCCCAAAAAAGTCCCATTTTGGACTCGAGCTTAAGTGGACAAAAGTGACCACAAATGAAGTCCCAAATGGGACTTTTTTCCCCCTCGCTCGATGTGAACCGGACGTAACGTCATGAGTCCCAAATAGAACTTTTTTTAGGGGCAAAAACTCAAAAAAGTCCCTATTTGGGACTCCGAGACCCAATTTTGGACTGTTTCGAGCGAGGACAACCGGAATAAGCGATTTGCTGTGTGTATACCTATTTGTATTCTGTACGAGACCGTCTTTTCAGACGGTCACAGAGTGTTATGGCTCCGGCAATATATGCCCACTCGATGGATGATGCGTGCTCGCGAAAACGCTTGACTCTGCGCCACGCTGTGGCCGGATCGAGAAGCAAAGAAAAAGACCCAAATTGGGACTCGGAGTACCAAATAGGGACTTTCTTTTTGAGATTTCACTCTTAAAAAAAGTTCCTATTTGGGACTTCGGGTTCCAGTTTGGGACTCATGAGGTCACGTCCGGTTCACACCGAGCGAGGGGAAAAAAGTCCCATTTGGGACTCCCTTTGGAGTTACTTTTGTCCACTTAAGCCCCGAGTCCCAAATGGGACTTTTTTATTTTTTTTGGTATGGCGTACTCTAATAATACTCAACTGAGGTTTGCCCTATGGGGCCTTAGTACGGCTCACTGTACTATCGTCTCCTTAAGATTTACCCTATAACGCCCCGGTAAGGCCTGTCTTATGAATTCCGTACCATTGCTACAACATCGAAACGTGTGTCTCTATAACCTCAAAAGTTCTGAATTCGCGCGTGAATACTGCTCCCGGTTTTATCGAATGTTTATTTATTTAATTTATTACAATGTGTATATCTGCGGTGTCAACGATTGGAGATTTAATTTATTTAAACTATTCGAATAAGGATATAGCGTTGAATTGCATGTGCTTGTTATAATTACGAATGGCTCCTGGAGAAAAAATCTAACCTAACAAATTACCACGTAGTTATAGTGCGTATGATGTGTACTAAGTCATGTGTTCAATATACTCATACGAAAACAAAATATATCAAAAAATTCAATTAAATGAACTTTTAAGAGTGATAAGAACATAGTGAAAAAGTATTAATATATCATTTGAAAAGTAATGATGAAAGTTCTAACCTAAAAAAAATACATGCATAGTGTAACGGGGCAGCCTTATCCCCTGGCACGACTTCTGGTGTGGCAGAAATCAGCCAGAGGGCTACGGACGGAGCGCTCTCGCGTCAGCGTCGCA
Organism: Rhimphoctona megacephalus; assembly: GCA_963989365.1. Taxonomy (NCBI): domain Eukaryota; kingdom Metazoa; phylum Arthropoda; class Insecta; order Hymenoptera; family Ichneumonidae; genus Rhimphoctona; species Rhimphoctona megacephalus. Next base: position 62,438,053 of record OZ022414.1, on the reverse strand, counting down.
CCTCCCGTACAACTATAAGACTCCCAACCTTTCCATTTTTCTTCTCCTTATTCCTACCAAAAATGAATCAATCATAAGAAATTTGGAGCACAAAATCCTCGATTTTGCGAGGTACAACGTCTGTCCTACAATAAAAGTACGGTAACGCAATCTCAGGACCTGACCTGATTGCGTCACGATAGACGGTTTGAGCACAGTTGCTCATGATCCGGACGAGAATATTCGCTCTTGAATGCCGAGTCGAGTTATCTCCTCGGATTGCAAGACGGGAAAATCTGAAGGTGATTTCCGTTTCAGGCAAAACCCGCCGGCCAGTGCACGAACTTGCACAATTACCTCTTCTTCTTCGAGAAAAGAGGATCTAAAAAATTCTAAGTCTCGATATTTAAATATTGAACCACTGTTCAAATATCGAAACATTTCAATAAACGTGTATGTATGTATTAAGTATTATTATTATTAAGTATGTATTAAGTAAACGTGTATGTATGTATGTATTAAGGGGCCAGTCCACTTTGAAAATTTCAAAAAAACGATTTTTTTTAAATTGTTTTCGAAAGTACATACATTCAGAAATATTGTGTCAAATTTTTATGAAAATCCGAGCTCTCTAAGTATTTTTGTTTTTTACCTGAACGTCAGGACCTCATTTCGTCTACCTGAGCGTATAGCGCGCTCAAACGCGTTTTTCTCGAAACAACGTTTTCAAAATCTAGCTCCATCGTATCTCTAAAACTAATAAACCGATTCTCTTTAAATTTCAACCACACATTGTAAACATGATTCGCAACAAGATGACCCTCGATGGATTTAAAATTTTGATTTTTACTCTTTTTTTTTTGTAAAAAACTGCGAAAAACGCGTTTTTTTACTTTTTTCGTTTTTCATCTGCCATTTTTTTATTTTTTGATAAAACTTTATATCCGAGGATCATTTTGTAGCTGGTGTCATACGGAATCTAATGGACTTCGATTTTTTTGTTTCAGACAAGCCGTTGCCGAGTTGTGATGGAGCTACCTAGCTCACCTATTTTTGAGGCATTACGTTAAACTATAGTTTTCGTACTTAAAAATGAATAAAAAATTTTTTTTTTATATATTTCAAGACTTTATTTATCAAGCCCAACAACTTTTATATTCATATCTTTTATAAAATCCTCAAAAAAAAATCGCGAAAATAGCCTTTTTCCAAAAGGCTATTTTCCTCCAAAGTGGACTGGCCCCTTAAGGACATGGATCAGTCGATATCTCGCCACCGTGAGTGCGAGAGAGATAGCTGCAAATTTCGAAAGTGAAATTCTTCGACACGGTTTGACAGATTACAAAAAGGCCGCGTCAGCCCATTTTTGCCATCATCCCGCGTGGGCTGACAGAGCTTATTTGTAATCGGTCAAACCGTATCGAAGAATTTCAACTTCGAAAATTCGAGGTGAGGTTAGGTGACTGATCCATACTCTTAAGAGGAAGCATTATAATGGCACAGTCAGGCAGCTCAATCAGGTCCGTGTTTAGCAGTGCGATCAGGGCTCGGTCACGCAGCCTGGATCAGGGCCCAATTAGTTAGCCTGCATCCGGGCATTATGTGCCACACCGTTACATTTCGTGTCAGGGCGCTATAAGGTCGCGTTGTAAGCGCCTTTATACGGCAATGAGGCAGCCTGAATGAAGTTAAATTGGCCTTTACAAGATTGATATTAAAATTGTATAAAATGCAAAATATCATCGACTTTAAAAAAACGTTTTATGTTACAAAAACGTGATTACAACGTAGATCAGCCTTCGTCATAACTTTTACTATTTTCACTTTTGTCCCTTAATGGAGATACGAGTTTTTCGATCGTTTGACTTTTCACGGTACAGATCCGATGGGGCGATGAGTGTTCATCCGAGCTTTTGGGCACGTACATAAAAGGTTTGAATGTTGGATTTGCACACAGATATTCGCTACATACATAAATATCCACGCACAAAAGCATACGTTCAAATATAAACGTATGTGTTCATATGCCACATATGTTTATACGTGTGTGTGTATGCGGACGACAAGCGATATCTCGTATTTGAAAACGTGCTTCGTGATTTCGCTTCGATAACATGATTATAGCATCCTCCCTTTCGCAGGCTTGAGGGAAGATGGGAGGAGGGACATATGACGAGAGGGTCGTGGAGGGTTGCGCGCGCGTATTTCCGAAACTCTCGTTCTGTGCCACTCTCCTCCACCTCTTATTCCTGCTCCTCCTCCTATTCATTCGCCTCATTGTGTACATATATAGAAATGTTGGGAGCGTAGATAAAACATTTTACTCGAGGAAAGGACATAACTCGCATCGCTTTACGTCTTAAATCATGACAGTTTCGCCGTTTTGGTTGCTAGCTCCCCAAATATATATATATATATCCGTACATTTGTGTGTGTGTGTGGAAAGGAGGGGGGTACAGTAGAATATATTCTACACTGTACAAACCCCGGAACCGACAGAGTAGCTACGGTCGCTCTGATCCCTCGCAATTACTCCCCATTATCTGGGTATTAGGATTCAACCCCCAACTGGAAGCACGAAGTATTCTCGCTGGCCCCGCCTCGGTGTCGTCCTCACGAAAGCATCGGGGAACGTCATGATCGACCAACTCGCTTTCTACCATATTCTTTATACATATATCTGTACATATAGGTGTATAGGCTTCAATACATCCCGCCAATCAAATAATATTCTTTTTTAATCCTCCACGATTGCTCTTCTCACGATATTTGATACTGCGAGATAACGAGGATAGGCGAATTCAACACACATTGTCTGCATCCGGCCAATGATTTATTCTTCTGCCTGCAGAAGCTTTTCATAGTTTGTTTTTCTTCCGTAAGTTTCGTTTTTTTTTTTTAATATCGTTGCAAAGCGTTTCCACAATTATTTTATATGACGTGTATTATGAAGCTATAAATAATAATCTTTAAATATTTTGGATTTTTTATGCGTGTACTACACACTTTTTCATTGTGAAAATAAATTCGTTGAATCAAGAAAATTGTAGGGAATAATAAAATGAAATTTGTTAATTCAACAATGGTATTGTCGTAGTGAACCATTCGCATTGCAGCCGGCGATTTAGTTGGTTGAAACAATTAGATCTTTATTGGATGAACAGACCGTGCTGTTCGTCGCTCGTGACCGCAGGGTTTGATGACCCAACAGATATTTTTTTGTTACGTTTTCTCTCAGTGTAGCCAAATGACATGAAAAAATCGACACTGAATTGTTTATTGGAGAACTTCATTGAAATTCATTGCTAAAAAAATCACGTGGCTGCAAAAAATAATAAAACAGGGAGTTTCATCAGGGAGTACGAGGATTGAAAATCTGAATAACAATAAGTAACGTTGATCGGAAAATCGTGAATCGATCATGACACAAATTGAAATGTCACCCGGGCAATTAATACTTCAACAAGGTAGATAATTGTGCTTGCAGGGGAAAGGGAGGGGGGCGGCGGGGGTGGCCCAGAGATCGATCATGTCGTCATCGGTTCCGCATCGAGCCACGACACCATGAAATGTCAATGGCTTGGCCTCTGCGTCGTTGTCAGACCGCTAACGTTGCCGTATAACGCTTTTCCCTCCCCTTGCATCCTCCTCCTCCTCCTCGCCCCCCTTTTCCCTTCGTTGTTCGACGTACTATACACGTGTGTGGCAAAAGCGGCGAGACAGAGTTTGATAAACCCCTCTAATCTCGGCTCTCCGCTCGATGACCATAAGCGCGAGAGCCTGCTCGACGGATATTCGATTACATTCGAGCATGTAATCGGATGAACGAAAAAACGCCAATTTTCCTATTTACATTTTATTTTTCTCGTCAAATCTCCTTCAATTTGTTTTTTTTTTTTTATTTTTTTTCTTCAATTAAACATTGAATTATTGTTTATGAACTCGTTGCAAAAGTTTTAACTCCTTTCCGCAGGATAAGGTGCTGAGAGTAAGAAAGAAAAACAACGTTCGTATGTATTAACTTTACAATTTTTGTTTATTCGCTGAGATATCGAGGAGCTTCGTCTCCTCGATACGTCTCGATATATTTACAATCTCGTGATCTCCTTTCGGCTGATCCTCAGTGTATAAGAAATACTTATAGAGCTTCGTGAAAGCTGATGTGACGAGTCATCGTCGTCGAAACATGCTTTTCTTTATTACATGCAATTCATCTAGCAATTATACCGGACAGGTGCTTTAATTCATTTGATAACAGGAGCAATCGCCTAAAAACCGTTGTCGGGATTTTTACTTTCGCCGCCTGGTTTTTCAGCTGTACGGAAACTCTGTCAGATCAATGACTCTCGAATAAATTCCGAATAAATAAACAACCAAAAAAAAAACCAATACAAAAAGCCATATCTTAATTACAATTGACTCGAGATCGGTCATATTTAAAATTGTTCTTTCAAGAACTTACCGAAAGCACATTTTTTTCTTTTTAATATCAATCATTTGTACATATCCAATAACAAAACTCGGTGATTATAATAAGTATAAATAAATAATGACGAGAATAATACCAAACTGTATATATGGAGCAAAATACAGTGACGTGTAAAAGTTTCTGGCCACCCTATTTTTTCCAGTTAATTGATAAAATATTTTATTTCTCGTTCATTGTTCAAAATATTCAAGAGAGTTAGAATGAAGGTAACAACGTCGTATATTACATTTAATTATGGCGTATTTTTCGTGTACTACGTGGAATGACTTTGGTCGGTGTGCAAAAGTATCGGGCCACTATATCGCCGCGGCTTCGTACGCACGGTTTGTTTACATTTTTTTCCTCATTATTTTCAAAATATGTTGTACAATGGAAAATCAGTCTTCTTTCTGCCAGAATGCCGAAACACACGAATATTCAGCTTCGTGAAACCGTGTTAAAACTTTCGTCAGAAGGAAAAAGTTGTCGTGATGTTACGGAGACTTTATCTATTGGCAAAAGTACCGTTAATCGTATTATTACTAAATATAAATTAACAAACTCACTGTGTGACAAAAATCAGAGCGGTAGACCGCGAAAAACTTTGAATCGCGTCGACAAAATTATAAAAAGGAAGTGCATTGTAGATCCACGAAAAAGTGTTGCAGATGTTTCCCGGGAATTGCGAAGTGAAAATCTAGCTGATGTTAGTCGAAGTACGGTATCTCGACGTCTCAAAGCTGTGAGGCTGATTGGACGTGTTGGTGTAAAAAAACCATTGATTAGCAAAAAGAATAAGAAGGCCAGATTAGACTTTGCTAAAAAATATCAGCGCTAGACGGTATCACATTGGGGGAAAGTACTTTTTTCCAATGAATCGAAATTTCAATTCTTCGGAAGTGATGATCGGAAGTACGTAAGACGTCCAGCAGGTACCAGATATAATGTAAGGTACCAAATTCCTACCGTAAAATACGGTGGTAGAAACATTAAAGTTTGGGGAGCATTTTCTGATGATGGCGTTGGTCCGCTGGTGGAAATTCATGGCAATATGGACGCTGCAATGTACAGGGACATACTACAAGATCATATGCTCCCATTTGCAACGAAAAATTTGCCGCGTGATTGGGTTTTTCAACACGATAATGATCCGAAACACGCTTCGCGTCTTGTTAAAAATTTTCTTCAAAGCAGGAAAGTCCGCTTTCTTGACTGGTCATCGCAGTCACCGGATTTAAATCCTATTGAACACCTGTGGCAAGACCTCAAGCATCGTGTTGAAACGAAAAATCACTCCAATAAAATGGAATTGTGGAACCATTTGCGAAGTGAATGGGAAAAATTGCTACAAGAACGAATCAAACAACTAATTGGGTCTATGCCTCATCGGTGCGCTGCAGTCATCGCTACTAAGGGCATGGCAACAAAGTATTGAGTCGAGTGGAGAAAACCAAGACATGCTTCCTTATTTTTCAAGTTTTTTGTTATTTTTTTCATACCCAAAAGTACGCGGCCCAATACTTTTGCACAGCCAGTCATAAAAAATTGTTGAACAATTAATGATTTAAGATCGATATCAATGTATACAACCTATTGTTTCTAAGTATAAGTGATTACGTGTTATCATTACTCGTTTGTTTTTCTCCCACCACCATATTTCTGTTCAATGTGCATAAAAAATAGGGTGACCCGAAACTTTTGCACGCCACTGTATATTGACTTGGATACCTGAATCCAAAGACTAGAAATTATTCTTCACTTTTGTTATTAAGAATTAAGAACAGTGTGAATCAAAGTATGTTTGCTCCTCTATATACAAACAACTTGATGAGAGAGCTACAATTTATTTCGTTTGAAGCTATGAATGAAATGTGTAAAGAAATATTTTCGATCGTGAAAAATGTAGAATTTAAAAAAAAATGAGGTGGTTACACTATTTGGAGAACTCAATTGCAAATGTACTTTTCGTTGCTGTTAAAACGTATGTTTGTTTATAAAAAACAAAAAAAAAACAAAAGTACGTACTTTTGTTCCGTCGCAGCGAGAAAAATCCATAAACCGCTTGCTGGAAGAACAATTTCCGAATTTTTGTGATAAAAGGGTGTGGTGAACGAACGCGTAGGTTGTTTCAGCGATGATGACGTTGAATAGATTGCACGTGTTGATGTTGCGGCTGATGATTCAGGACGATCGGATGGGGGTGTGAGGAACGATGGAAAATCGTTGGCGACGAGGTCCGTCTTGGTAAGTGCAGACTTACTGGCTGAGGTGCTGGTGATGGCGCCTCATCCCCGAGTACATCAATCTCGTCCGAGTCCGAATCCATCTGAGCGTCGCTACTCGCTCGCGATTCTCGACCGCCGCTCAACGAAAAATCCACCGGACGCTCTGCCAAATTTTATTAACGATTATTCCGTTAATTATCATTTATTTAATCGCATCATTCATATGAAAAGTATTCGAAATTAAAATTCGCACTCAAATTTGCGTTTAAAATTTTCGTAAGCCTTTGGAATTCGGAAAGAAATTGGAGGGAAGTTCTTCGTGATTACAAACGCACATTTCGAAAAATGTCTACAATTTTTTTTTTATTTAAAAAAGTGATGTCACGCAATGGTCTAAAAAAATGTCATCAGAAATATTTCGGAAACTACTCGATCGTTTTGCTCAACATTTGTAATGCTATTTTATACTCAATTATTTATCGGGTATCATAGGGATTGTTTAGTTTTTGGTTTTTTCGTTTAGTTGGCAGCAAATTAGAAAATCTTATCTCGCACTCAGAAAAATGTTTTATTTATATCTACTAGGATAGTTTATTCGATTTTTTTTTTATTTGAATTAACAAAATTTCTATTTGCTTCAACTAGAAAATTGTATTTAAATCAAATAGATAATGCTATTTGGGTCCGCTTGTTCGAGTATCCATGTTAAAGCTTCTCGCTCCGGCCACTGCATGGCGCAGAGTATCGAGGTATTCCTCACATAAGAATTGCGCTGTGGATATGCATAAATTGCGGGAACCAAAGTACTTTATTACTCCGACTAACTCTGTATCTAAGAAGTCGAACGTGAATTTTTGTACCCCCCCAGGGTAGCAAACCCATGAAAATATTATTAAATAATTTTATGATTGAATATGGTATAAATAATATTATAAATATTATAAATAATAATATAAATATTATTTTCATTTCAACTTCTCATTCGTTTAATTTTTAAGATAAAAATATGTCCGATTTTAAAACATATATTCAATTTTTCATTAATTAAGAATATAAAAATAGTGTGATCAAAAAAAATAATTTTTTAAAGTTACCCCTAGCTACACACTACGGGGTTCAATAGACCGACAGCAACACTACATTTTCACCTTTTTTTTCACCACACGCCTTTCCATAAACGTTATAACTTTTTATTAAACGACTTTTTGGCTGTACTGATTGCTTCTGTGGATTGGTCGAAATCTGGCGTTTCGATTTCACTATAATTAAACCTCAATAGACGCGTTTGTTACAATGTTATAGAGCAATAAAAGTCGTCGGTCCAATACACCGATAGTGTGTAAGTAAGGTAGTAAAAGTTATAGTGTGTAGCTAAGGTTAAGGTATTCCTTTCACGAACTCAAATATTTTACAATTAAAGCGAGCAACCACTTTAGATGCTTCAAAAAAACAATTTTTTTTTATTTCCTAAAAATTTCAAAACGATATTCGGATTCCTTCTAACGATATATATTTAAATAATAAAGACTCTCCGCTCGATTCCCAAGTGCGCTCAAACTTTAAACGTGTTTTTCTAGAAACGAGATTTTTTCAATTTGCGGGAATCATAACTCAAAAACTAATTGAAGGATCATCTTCAAATTTGGAACACATTTACATAATATAATTTATTAAAACGTGAACGTAAAGTTGGAAAGATTAGATTGTTTAAAACATATTTATTATTGCAAAATGCCGGGGAAAAAATGCTAAAAATCCATCATTTTTTTCAAACATGTTCCAAAATTCAATTTTCGATTTTTTTTTCAAAATTTAGGTTCATGTTCTTAAAAAACATCTCAAGAATGTATAAAAATTTGTTGGACTATTTCAGATGCGAATTGCGAGCTGCACAATTCCTGTAAATCGACAACGACGATGAAGACACGCCAAGGGACACAGCGGATTACACCTTAATTAATGTATGAAATAACTTGAAAAAATTACCAGAGATGTATGAAAATATGAATAAATTATTGTCAGAGTTGCGGAAATTTCCGTTTTTTTTTCACAATGAAAAAAAATCCAAAAAATCATCTAATTTTCGGTCTCCTAAAATAGTTGCCCGTCTTAAGGTAGTACTGCCGATACTGCAAGAGCTAAATGTATACACCGTCATGTTTGACTTACGTAGTATTTAGAATAGGCAACGTCGCCATAGAGTGAGAGAGGCAGAAATGGTCTGTTTCACTCGAGAGGTGTGCAAAAGCTATGCGTAAAGACTGACAGGTGACGGGCGCATCATTATTCGGTTCTGTGTGTCAACTTGAAATAAAACATCTTTAAAATGTCAAAACCACGAGAAGAAAAAAAATCTACCACTGGAAGGGCCGCAGAGTAACAGAAAAAATGTACCGGAAGAGATTGCAACAAATTGAACATTTTTAAATTACGCGCGCATTGCAACCTCTTCGCAACGTTGCCACGTCTGTACTGAACTACGGTACAAACGTACATTTGGGATATTTATTTGCTAATTACTACTATCACATGCTCTCAACCTGTATTTTTAAGGATTTAAAATGTTCCTTATAATATTTTCTCTTATTCTACCCTTTTTTATTGAAATCTGAACGGTACTTTTTGTAAAATACAATAAAAACTGTGATTTCTCATAAGACTCAATGTTAACTGTATGAAATTACCAATACCAATATCTTTTTTCTGGTTCTCCGTAGCCTCTTGAAAATTTAACTGGATCTTTTTCTTATCATAATCTATTGCTGTACCAAATTTGATTAAATTCTGAACGGTAATTCTAAAACCGACAGTACTACCTTAACTAGATCCCAGTTGAATCAACTAGATGTTTTTTCTGGATGCGGGAAATACTGTTTTGTTATTGAAAAGGTCGCCATTTTCCAGTTCGCTATAATCTATCGTACACCATTTCAACATTTTTTTTAAAATAAGGCGTCTTAACGTGGTATCGCTGCAGTCTACCCCTTTTTTCAATAGGGAAAATTGTAAAAGTTTTTCCAAACGTATGTTTTCGATAATGAAATCGAAATTTACCAGTCAGACCGGGAAACATGATATTTATTTTCATTTTCATAACATTTTATTTGTAAAAAATGATCTTATTTCGAGATCTTTGTTGTTATCATTTTCACGATAATTTTTCTACTATTAATATTTCAATATAATTTTTTCCTTGTCTCAATTGTCAAATTTCGTGATGCTTGAGTTGTAAGTTTTCGCTCGGTAGGTTATTTAAAAGTACGTATATTCTTTTCTTTTCTATAAACCCATAATGTTATTTCTGTTCTTCCGTATAACAGCAATTATTACTTTTTCAAGAATCACTCGAAGGAATTATAAGCAATTTAATTCACAGAAGCTTAACTTTTTGCATTGCTATAATTTATTAAACTACTTGACGAATCAATTAACCAACGAGCATATAGTTGATTAATTTCTTAATTTTATCAAATAATCGATAAAAATAAAATCATATAAAATGCATGTTTTTGTGTTAATACTTGTGAGGAATTCAGTAAAAAAATAATAACAACTCTGAAAAGAATTCTAAAACAAAACCCACGTTTTTGTGCCCATTAACTCTCAGGTTACGTCTATTCAATTAGTTTCATAAGGCGTTTGTATGTAATGTCGATACATTACCAAATAATATGAATTTTCTTAAGGATGCACTATATCGAACGTTAATATTAGAAAACTGACAGGTTTCTGGAGATTCCTCGTTGTCAGAATACACGCTGTTAAAAGCGTAACCGGGAGAGAATCTCCAGAAGCATATAGGACTACTACGGACCCCGTTGGTTCATCATCGGCGCCATTCCGACGTGATGTACCCTGCGAATAACGAACATTTCTCTCGTCCCTCTATGCACCAGAGGAGCGCACTAATGGTATCGAGTTTAAACGTTTAGGGAAATGTGCGTCGAGCATCGATCGAAATAACCCGTTTTCTCCGCGTGGGAACAATTTTGCTCTCTCTCTCTCTCTCTCTCTCTCTCTCTCTCTCTCTCTCTCTCTCTCTCTCTCTCTCTCTCTCTCTCTCTCTCCCTCTCCCCTCTCCCCCCTCCCTCCCCCTCCCCCCTCTCTCTCCCTCCTTCCCTCCCTCCCTCCCTCCCTCTCCCTCTCCCTCTCTCTCCCCCTCTCTCTCCCTCTCTCTCTCTCTATCTCCCTCTCTCTCTCTCCCTCTCTCTCTCCCTCTCTCTCCCTCTCTCTCCCTCTCTCTCTCCCTCTCTCTCTCCCTCTCTCTCTCCCTCCCTCTCTCCCTCTCTCCCCCCTCCCTCCCCCCTCTCTCGCTCTCTCTCCCTCTCTCTCCCTCTCTCTCTCGTTCACTTCAACCATTTCGTCGCTTCTCTTTATCACCTAATGCGAAATTGATTATTACGTTTACCAGCCTATTACGAATAATGTAAAGGATACAGGATGCCCTTAATATGCGACTCGTCATTGACACCTTGACCCCTTATTTAAACCGGTTTTTCTTAATCTTCATCATAATCTTCATTTCAGTCTCCGAGATTTATCGAAAATTTCAAGTTCCTTGATAATATCTCAACATGTAATAAAAGGTTGGAAATCGTCTTGGTATTTTTTACCGTAACAATCAGGAAGAAGAAAGAATTACCGAAGAATCGAGAGTCCGCTAATGCTATTACATTGATTCTCAAAGAAAATGCAATAAATGAAATTAGTTTAACCCGTCAGAAGGCGCGCTATGAGACTTTTTCTCACGCTTATATTAAAACGATGATTACTCGAAAATTTCAAATGGCATGAGCATTTTAAATTTTTTTCTGTCTTCACTAAATTTATTCTTCTGTATAATAGAAGAGTTAAAAAAATTTTGTGAATTTTTGTTTTTGAATTTTTTAAATTATTATTTTTTTGGTTATTAGTGTCAATTATCGTATTTATAGTTTTTAAAAAATAAAAATGTTTAATAGCCCCAATCACTGTAGCGAAATTGTTTTCAAGTTCTTATTTATCAAATTAAGGACTTGAAGCTATACATGTGAGAAAATCTCTCATCGCGCGCCTAATGTTTAAAATGTACGTAACGCGCCTGCTGACGGGTTAAAAGCTTGAATTGCATCGTTTTACTGAATATCCGTTGGCCAATAGCTCATTTCTTAAACGATAGCGATGATCTACGTGTCATTGGGAATGTAATTAAATTGGATCGAAGGAAGTTTTTCGGTTTTTGGAAATCAACTAAAGTGCGGCTGAACTCAAGAGTAAAAAAAGTGTTTGCACTACTTGAATCGTTGGAGACTGTATGCATACGTTTTAAACTGCACGAAGGATTGGCTAATAGTAACTAACAACTCGAGATGTAGGTCTCTGGCCGAGCACTTAGCTGATAATTGACTAATTTCGGAGAAGGAGCCACGAATCGAGAAGCGAGTCCGTGGGTGGTGCCATCAGAGTCTAAAGGAGTAACATCGTCAGGAGAAACTACGTATATACGTGGAATAGTCAGTCAAGATCGTAAGACCAATGTGTGTGTGTGTGAGGAAAGAGGGATGCTGTAGAGGTTCGCAAAGACGTTGCGCCGGAGAGAAACTCCCAGCAACATCCCCACCGTCTTCAGCGCCTATTCACGTCCTTTCCAATGTTGCTCTTCCTCTCAGGGTTTTGCCAGCTTCTAGTGCATGTCTTCAACCCCTTTGGCCTCCTCGTCGCTACGTGAATCTTTCAAGACGTCAACGTAAGTCGTCCAAAAGGAAAACGCCGGGATGGAAAGATGTCTTAGCAGAAACGAAGACCCTAGACATCGTCAAAGACGCCGAGAAACCTTCCCTTCGATGTACGAATACCACCCGCCATCCAGACGAAACCGTTCATGCGCATCTACCCACTCTTTCCACCCTCTTTTCCTCTTACTCCTCGTCGTTCTCAGGTTCTCCAGTCCTACTGACTCTCTCTCTCTCTCTCTCTCTCTCTCTCTCTCTCTCCCTGTCTTTCATCTGAAGTTGTAGCCAAGAAAGATGGCTCATTGTAACTTCGTTAACTCTCATCCATCTCTGAACGTTGCCATCTTGGCTTTGCCTTCAACGAAGCAATAAATGGGGTTACGTGGATACGATGCGGTGACTCCCAGATCGTGACAGGTATTCTAAAGCGACGCAGTTATCCGTAATTACTCTTGGTATATACTCCTCCCCTTCTCCTCCCTCCTTCGCTCCTCTCTTCTGTCTGTATCTGTATCTCTTATGAACAGCGATACTTAGGACACAAATGTATGACTTACGGAAATCTATACATCGTCACCTTTCGAGCTGATTCCATTAAAAGAAGACTGAAATAATTCCATCAAAGATGCACCGTAATTGACGTCGTGCCCTTGTCACTTTAAAGAAAATATTAATACTATAATTTTAACATTATTTTCAATCGAGGATACTCGGTGCGATGAAATTTTTATTTGATAACGCTCGCGTTATTTGCGGTATCAGCTTAAACAGGTTCTTCCTTAAAATCAATCCTACGTGGATCATTTTTTATATTCTATCGTTGCTTCTTCTTGCAGTAGAATATTCTTTCTTATCTCGATATTAGAAGCCATTTGCGGTAATATAGATCGATGATATGCAGCAATTGAAAAGATGCTCTTGACATTTAATACGGTATAAATTAAGGGATTGTAGGAGTAACAATTACCCGAGAAAAAATAATTATATATAGTCATATCTAATTATATGTGATTGTCCATATATGACCAGATTGAATATAGTCATATCTACAGTCATGGCTATTGATATATGAACAAATATGATTATATATGAATGCAATTTTGTAGTGATAAATATATAATGACTAGCTGTGCACATCTAGCAGGCGCATTTAGCAAGCATCTAGCCTAATCTATATATATATATATATATATATATATATATATATATATATCGTGATAGAGAGAGAAATAGATAAATGTGAAACGAAAATTTTGGATAGGATTTGCATAAAATCCGATCTTAGTGAGCGTCTACGTCGAGAAATGAGTAACTATGCCAAATTTCAAGTCAATCAGATTTATAGTTTCGGCTGATAGAGAGAGAAATCGGTTATCGTGATAGAGAGAGAAAAAGATAAATGTGAAAAAAAATTTTTGGATTAGGATTTGCAAAAAATCCGGTCTTAGTGAGCGTCTACGTCGAGAAATGAGTAACTATGCCAAATTTCAAGTCAATCGGACTTATAGTTTCGGCTGATAGAGAGAGAAATCGGCTATCGTGATAGAGAGAAGAAAAGATAAATGTGAAAAAAAAATGTTTGGATAGGATTTGCATAAAATCCGATCTTAGTGAGCGTCTACGTCGAGAAAGGAGTAACTGTGCCAAATTTCAAGTCAATCGGACTTATAGTTTCGGTGATCTTATGATGAGTGAGTGAGTGAGTGGTATTTCGCTTATATATATATAGATATATGATCATGTATAAGTATATATGGTGGTAAATGCAATATTAGATATATATCGAAGTGTTTCAGTATTTGACGATATCTTCAAATGTCGAAATTTAGGATTTTTTAGATCCTCTTCTCTCCGGATAGAGAAGTCTAAATCGGGATTGAGCCGTGTACGTGATCGCTCATTGTAAATAAGGATGATAAAGTTGGATAGGATGAATGGGTTATAGGCGCACGGTCGATGCTTCGCTAATGCGAGAGCGCAGCGACCGTGGTCCTCTAGCGGATTTCTGCCGTACCACAAAAATGAAAGTGACGTGACTGTCTCATATGTTTATATCTATTCAGATATGAGTCCATATTATTTAGCTATCCTCGGATATCATATATATTTGCTTTGAGATGAGCTCAGCATAAAATTATTCGACGTGCTCAGATATAATCATATATATATCAATATTTACTCATATAAATGTTCATATTTACTCAGATATGAGCCCATACCAGTTTCATTTGCTCAGATATAATCAAATATGAGTCTATATATATATATATATATATATATATATATATATATATATATATATTGTGACGTGGTAATTTTGCCCACGTCACTAAACGATTAAGTTTTGGCACGGCACGGGAAAGGAGCGTTCTTCGGCATCGAAGAATCTCTCTCGAGCAAATCCAGAAGGGCCAAATGCGAGCGTATTTACCGAATATTAATTTTATTTTGATTTAATTTTATTATTGTACGAGCGAGCGGCGGTTAGCCACGATAATTTCGAGTCAAGGAAGGCTTAGGCGATTCAGAGAGGGGACATCGAAACGTCATCGAGTCGGAGAGCAGAGGGAAATTCAAATTTCGAGTTTCGCTGTTGAAGGTCATCACGCGTGGGTCGCTAACTCCATGCCCTCACCCTCAGCTGTCTAACCTCAGGATGCGTCCATCAGCATCTAGAGATCGCCATATTCTCGTTGGAATAAGCCGAAGGCACAATTTCATCGTGTCGAAACATTGAAAATACCGCTCAACCAAACATCGAAATTACCGCTCAGCATAATGTCAAACGTATCGGCTCAGCATATCGTCGGAATTCAAAATAATACGTTGAGGTCAGGTCGGCGAGAAAAGGTTCTTGAAAACTCTCGAATATTCTAGAACAAACGGTTGCGATTCTCGCGAGTAGGCTAAGGGTGGGGGGTTAGGACCCTGGTCCGCGTACTTGCTCTCACGATAATGATCGAAGACTCGAGTTTTGGGCAGCAATGACGGAGGACGTCTTTTCTCGGGCCGTTGCCGTTCCTGATCAAGAATTCGACGCCGCCAGAATATCGATGGAGAGATTCGTGGTCTTTTCCGGATCTCGTCCTACGGAAACTGTAGTGGTGAGCCGTCGTTTCGCTCTTATTGGGTTTTTATCGTTTATCGTATCGTATTTACTCGCAAGTAACTTTTTGGAGAATTTTGTGATTAACGAGCGATATTGTTTCGGGGCACGCACGCGTTTGGAAAATTCTGGTTACGCCTTGTCTCGCGATTTTTATCTCTCGCGATTTGTCGTTGTCGTTTAATGAATTTGAATTGCCGAGAGGAATTCTATTATAATTTTGTCCAATCTCGAGATCCATAGTTTTAGTAATTTTTGTTATGTAATTGTCGGTATCGATCGGGTCACATATCTTTAAAGTGCGTTAATGGCGAAATCCTTAGCGTTACGAAATTGTGTCTCGTGGGCGATCGAGCCGAATATTTTATAAAAATTGTTTTGTCGACGGTTAACGAAAAATTAATTGTGAGGATTGATTGATTATCGAAACTTCAGTAAAATTGAATGTAAATTTTATTATTATTTTCCGGAAAAATATTTTCATCCTTGTTCTTTGCTATTTAATAAATTTCAATTGTAATTCCGGATTTTCGTGTCTCGTGTGTGATTATTTTCTTAACTTGCCTAGACACGCCCCTCTACCAACTTGGTTAAACACTACAGCTACGACCGGGAAAACCTTTATTCGTTCTCGATAATTTCAAATAAAATTTGTCTAAGGTCATCTTAGGCTGGCGTCCAAGGAATTGTCGAGATCGGAATATTTTGTGCGACCGTTGGAAAAAGTCGTCACAATATATATATATATATATATATATATATATATATATATATATATATATTAGGGTGGTTCAAAAAAAATCGATATTTTTTTTTTCGCGGGCCTCAACGGAAATTGTTAGTACATAATGAAAAACTAATTTTTGCAAAATTTGAATGGTCTAAAAAATTTTTTAGATAGTGCTCAAGCGACTTTTCCATGTTTTTTTCTATTTTTTGTTGAAAATCACGACATGAAATTTTTTTTATTCTGCTCTCATAGCGGAAAGTGTTAGTGCTTGATGAAAACGTGATTTGTGCAAAATTTGATCACTCTTAAAAAATTTGAATAGCTGCCTCAAGTAATTTTTCTGCATTTTTTTTTCAATTTTTCGATAAAAATGACGAGATAATCAAATTTTTAACTACAAAAATCAATTTTTGGCTTCCTATTAAAACGAGAGTCGTAAATATTTTATGAGACTATTTTCTCAAAACTTTTTACTTCAAAACATTTTTTAAGCTAACTTAAGCGGATTCTTATTTTCTTGTACTTCTAGCTAAAAAGCATGTCGAAAGATAATAATAAATAGAACAATTTCAAAAGATGTGTTTGAAAACACGTATTCCAGATAATAGCATACGAGTATCTATAAACTTACGTGCTTTCTTCGAAGATGCAGTTGAAAAATAGTTGCTCTTAACCAATTAATTCGACTTATTTTTATCACCAATTTCATTGTTAGCTTTTGCTGAAATTTCCTCCGTTTCCAAGTTTGATTCTTTAGTAATCCATGATATAGATTCTCTTCGATTTGTTCGTTGATCAATCAAAAATTCTTTTTGTCTTTATGTGAGACTGTTGTGAATTTTTTTTTTGCAATGTCAAATAATGCATCCAACTGTTTTTGAAAGACATTTTCATTCAACGTTTGAGTTGGATTTTCCCGTAAATGATTTTTTTTTTAATGCCGTCCACTCCAAGCGCAATTTTCTGATTTTTTAAATATTGACGCAAGGTCGAGACGTTTCTATTCCGGTTTCGCTCCAAATATTGTTTATTTCCCCGATAACTTTTTATGCACTCTCTCGGATAGAAAATTTAAGAGTTTGATGGTAATAAAAAAATAGACCCAAAGCTTCCCTATTTGTGGGTAATTTTCGTTTCACACATTCTTCGATTTCCGTCCTGACTAAATAAATTTGACGACTCTTACTACCGTCAAAATGTGCAGTCATTTTTCACGTTACATTTTCTTCGTTTATCGACATGTGCCTCACTACACAACTACTGGAAACAATTCATTGAATCGCGAAAAGAAAACTTACGGACAGTGGAACAAACAATGGCGCTGTAGCTTCAACAGCACCGCGGTTTGTATCGCACGCGTTCGTATGTCCTTATTTACTTCAAAAGAGCACACGCATATTTTTCACATTTGTAAGACGGTCAGGAATGTAAATACCAGGTGACGAATCGAAACTCAATCGTTGAATAAAAAGCTCTTTGACAAAATGTTGAATGCATTATTTTACATCTTAACGAATAATATTTATGAAGCTCTGATACAAAGACAGAAGGTTTTTTAATTAATCATCGAATAGGTTGGGGTGAATCTATCTCATGTGTCTTTGAAGGATTAAGCAAAGAAAATATAAGCAGAAGTTAACAAAGAAATTAGTGATGAAAAAAAGCGAATTGCATGGTTTCTGTTTGGACGTTACTGTAACAATATTTTGACATCGAACTTTTTTTTACACTCAACATAATATAATAAATATATAATGGACGGAAGAAAAGATTTTTAATTGTATAGAATGTACTGAAACAAAACATGTGAGCTTGTTTGGGAAACGTTTTCCACGTTTGCTGGCCTATAACAAGTGGCCCAAATCTTCAAAATAGGATGGTAAGAATCGTACGTCGTATTTCAGCAAAATTAATGTTTTGTAATTGATAAAAGAATAAATTATTATGACGTTATTTTTTTCTCTATTCTATCAGGAATTTCATCCAAGAAATGATTATAGAGTTTCTGGCATTGCGGTATATTTTTTTTAACATCGTTCTGCAAATAGCAATTCATGTAAAGCCGTTTAGTGGGACGCTGAATTAAGTTTTTCAATTCTTTTATGCCACATACTAGAATACATATTTTTTAACGCATAGCTCGAAATCATTCTGTTATCATTTATCATGATTTTTAATTAAATACACAAGAAAATGGAAAGCAATCGATTGAGCAAATTGAAAAAACTTTTTGGAGCATTAATGCTTGAAAAAATTATGTTTTCATCAAATACTTATACCTCTTATTATGAAAGAAAATAAAAAATTAAGTAATGTAGTGAAAGATTCGATTGTTTCGTGATTTTTAGCCGAAAATTGAAAAAAAAAATGTGAAAAAATTATTTGTGGGAGCTGTTAAAATTTTTTCAGAGCGTCCAAATTTTGAACGAATAACACTTTTATCAAGCACTGAGACTTCCTGCTATGAGAATAAACAAAAGAATTTTCATGCCGAGATTATCAACAAAAAATATTTTAAAATACCAAAAAGTCGCTTGAGCACTATCTAAAAAATTTGTTAGACCACTTAAATTTTGCAAAAATTAGTTTTTCATAATGTACTAACAATTTCCGTTGAGGCCCGCGAAAAAAAAAATATCGATTTTTTTTGAACCACCCTAATATATATATACATATATATATATATATATATATATATATATATATATATATATATATATATTCATATCTACTCAGATATGAGGCAATATTTGACGTATCTGATTACGTTATCACATGTCGATCTATACATCAAGTGATATCTAATTATTCATGATTATATATAAATCTATATATAATTATATATGATTCCATACACCCAGAAAATAGTTCTACTTAGATCTACTAGGATCGTTTATTCGAATTTTTTAAATTTGAATTAAGGGACAACACCACTGTGACGGCTTGAAAATATCGATTTTTTGAAAACCATTTAAAAAAATCTAAAATACTTTTAAGATTGAAATGCCGTTGGACCCAGGTCGAAAAAATAATTATTTTCGTAGATATTGAATATTTTGTGGAGCGGTGCAGCGGTCCGCGACGCTCGGGGTCCCGCGCAGCTGGGCGCCTTAGGGTCGCCAGGTATTCTTCCCGCCTTTTTCGATGTTGACAAAATGAGGAAGGCAATTTGGGCAACTATCAAACATAAAATGTCTACAGACAGTGAGCCACAACATGACGATTGCCCGGAAGGAGCCGAGTCGTGGTGTTCGTGGCAGCGCGCGGTCGCAAATGGTGATATTTCTAAATATCGCCATAAACCGCCTCTTCCACAGGAAATATTGGAGGCAATTCAGCCAATCTTCAAAAATTTGAGCAAGGACGATTTGCTGCAGCGTTGTTTGGGCGGCTGTACGCAAAACAATAACGAAAGCTACAATAAATCAGTTTGGGCAATAGCCCCCAAGTGCCAGTCCGGAAGCAAAAAAATCATTGATATTGCAACTGATATCGCGGTATTAGTGTTCAATGATGGCCTGAGAAGTCTCATGAAAGTACTGGAGACGTTGGGGATAACCATCGGCCCAAATTGTTTCAACTTTTGCGTTGAGACCGACGCAGCGCGGATCCAGCTCGCGGAGCGCTCGCTCACAGACGCTGCGAAAGAAGCGAGAAAAGCCTTAACAAGTTCGAGGAAAGAATCAGGAGACAACGATTTGCTTCTTGAAGGCCAGCTATATGGTGCCGGCATCGCTGATTGAAGGTAAATAATTTTTTTTTCAATTTATAACATAAATTAACAAACCTAAAACTTTGAACGCGTTTTTCTCAAAACCACTTTTTTGAGTGCGGCACGCAGCAGAACTCGAGCAATTTTTATCCGATTGACTTCAAATTTTTACTATATCAATAAAAGTAGATTATCTAGAGAAGTACATAGGATTTTTTCGATATCTCAATAATTATAAAAGTTATAGCCTATTTTCGATGAGAAATTTTGCTCAAAAATCATTCTTTAATTTCAAAGGCGTGCCTATTTTTTAAAAATCAATATTTTTCCAAATCCCTATGTACTTCTCTTCAAAATATCATATTATTAACGAAAACACTCGGTATTTTTTTTCAGATCGACGTTGAAGAGAGTTCTGCTGCGTGCCGCGAACCACTGCGGAGATGACGCGAGAGCTTCCCCAGCGCCACCATGTGGCGTGAAAAATGTGAAAAAAATGTTTTTTGATACATTAATAAACAAGGAACAAAACTCAAAAAAAAATTTCGAATATCTCTTTTTTCCCCACAAAAAAAAATTCTTGAAAAATGTGAAAAAAATAGGGGGTCACAGTGGTGTTGTCCGTTAACAAAATTTCTATTCGCTTCAGGTAGAAAGCTGTATTTTAATCAAATAGATCATGCTATTTGGGTCCGTTTATTCGAGTAGCCACGGAAAAGCTTTTCGCTTCGGCCACCACGTGACGCAGAGCGTCGAGGCATTTCTCACATACGAATTGCGCTCTGGATATGCATAAATTGCGGGAACCAAAGTAGTTTTATTATTCTGACTGATTATATCTAAAAAATCGCATGTGAATTTTTGTAACTTCCCAGGATCACAGACCCGTGAAAATATTATTAAATAATATTATTATTTAATATGGTATAAATAATATTGTAAATATTGTTTTTATTTCAACTTCATATTCGTTTAATTTTTAAAATAAACATATTTCCGATTTTTGAATTTTCCATTAATCAAGAGTATAAAAATAGTGTGATAAAAAAAAATAATTTCTCAAAGTTAAATAGACCTGTATTTGGCCGTGAGACAAGGAAAAAAATTTATTTGTTTTAACTAGATCCTAGTTGAATCAATTAGATGTTTTTTCTGGGTGTATACAATCACATATAATTATATATATTCAGGCAAAATAATTTATTCCCGGGTTATTACATCGGAATGCGCAATTAGCCATGATTAATAAATAAATTCTACTTTTCATTACATTTCTTCTCCGAATAATAGCGTTCTTAGTCACTTACGATATTTCTACAACAAAAAGTGATACGACTATTTAAAATGAAGGAATTCCATTGCATCACTTTTTATCAATCG
Source organism: Rhimphoctona megacephalus (assembly GCA_963989365.1). Taxonomy (NCBI): domain Eukaryota; kingdom Metazoa; phylum Arthropoda; class Insecta; order Hymenoptera; family Ichneumonidae; genus Rhimphoctona; species Rhimphoctona megacephalus. The sequence goes on along the minus strand of OZ022414.1, from coordinate 62,416,742 downwards.
GTAAAAACGTTGTTAATGTGATTTCTTACCTACGATTATACTTCGAGCTCAATTTTTTACGATGCAATATTTTTTGCTGCACTCTACGTAAAAACGAAACTGGAGAATAGCACAGTGGATAGAGAAAACGTTATTGACGATGGTGCAAATTGGTTAACGAGTTCGGAAGACCCACAGCGGTCAGTTTGGCCAGAGAAACGCGCGGTGTATTCTCTTCAGCAACGTTCTTCTGTCTATATAAGTGTATAGAGCTCTTTATGCTTATACGAGTAAACCGAATACTCAAAGAAAAATTTGAACCTTTTGAAAGCCTCTTTTGACATTGCAAGTATCCGGACGCCAAATGATTGAATTAATTTTTTAATAGAATTGTTTTTTTACGAACCGGCTGGCGATGTGATTGACCCAGATTGACCTCCACAGTGTTGCTGCTGTCCATTTCCCTGTTGGCTAACGCTTCCACCGCTACTGTTGTTCAGCTTTCTTAATTGTTTTTTGTGCTTCATTCGACGATTTTGAAACCACGTTTTGACTTGCGTCTCTGAGAGATGAAGAGCAGCTGCGAGCTCAACTCTCTCAGGTGTACTGAGATATCTCTGTGCCTCAAACCTCGCCTCCAATCCCGCTAGTTGCTGATCACTGAACACCTTCATTCAAACAAATGACAAAAAAAAAGAAACAAGTCGTTTAACAACAATTCAATGGAAATTAATCCGAATTTAATGTCACAGAAACAAAATTATGAGCTCAACTCTCTCAGGAGTACTGAGATATCTCTGTGCCTCGAACCTCGCCTTCAATCCCGCTAATTGCTGATCGCTGAACATGTTCATTCAAACAAATGAAAGGAAAGAAACAAGTCGTTTAATAACAATTCAATAGAAATTAAGGGGCCAGTCCACTTTGAAAATTTCAAAAAATCGATTTTTTTTTTACCGTTTTCGAAAGTACATTCAGAAATATTGTGTCAAAATTTTATGAAAATCCGAGTTCTCTAAGTATTTTTTTTTTTTACCTGAACGTCAGGACCTCATTTCCTCTACCTGAGCGTATAGCGCGCTCAAACGCGTTTTTCTCGAAACAACGTTTTCAAAATCTAGCTCCATCGTATCTCTAAAACTGATATACCGATTCTCTTGAAATTTAAACCACACATTGTAAACATGATTCGCAACAAGATGACCCTCGATGGTTTTAAAATTTTGATTTTTACTCTTTTTTTTGTGAAAAACTGCGAAAAAAACGCTTTTTTCTTTTACTTTTTTCGTTTTTCATCTGCCATTTTTTTATTTTTTGATAAAACTGTATATCCGAGGGTCATTTTGTAGCTGGTATCATACCGAATCTAATGGACTTTGATTTTTTTGTTTCAGACAAGCCGTTGCCGAGTTGTGATGGAGCTACCTAGCCCACCTATTCTTGAGGCGTTACGTTAAACTATAGTTTTTGTACTTAAAAATTAATTAAATTTTTTTTTTTTATATATTTCAAGACCTTATTTATCAAGCCCAACAACTTTTATATTTGTATCTTTTATAAAATCCTCAAAAAAAAAATCGCGAAAATCGCCTTTTTTTCGTGGCTCCAAAGTGGACTTAAACGCGTTTTTCTCGAAACAACGTTTTTTGACCTGGCTAACATTCTAGAAAAAAAAGTTTTACACCTATCGAGCTAAAAATTGGATTTTGGGTTTGAAACAATTTGAAAATTTGAATTTTGGAAATTTGAAACAACGTTTTCAAAATCTAGCTCCATCGTATCTCTAAAACTAATAAACCGATTCTCTTGAAATTTGAATCACATATTGTAAACATGATTCGCAACAAGATGACCCTCGATGGTTTTAAAATTTTGATTTTTACTCTTTTTTTTGTGAAAAACTGCGAAAAAAACGCGTTTTTCTTTTACTTTTTTCGTTTTTCATCTGCCATTTTTTTATTTTTTGATAAAACTTTATATCCGAGGGTCATTTTGTAGCTGGTATCATACTGAATCTAATGGACTTTGATTTTTTTGTTTCAGACAAGCCGTTGCCGAGTTGTGATGGAGCTACCTAGCCCACCTGTTTTTGAGGCGTTACGTTAAACTATAGTTTTTGTTCTTAAAAATGAATAAAAATGAATTAAAATTTTTTTTTTTATATATTTCAAGACCTTATTTATCAATCCCAACAACTTTTATATTCATATCTTTTATAAAATCCTCAAAAAAAATCGCGAAAATAGCCTTTTTTCGTGCCTCCGAAGTGGACTGGCCCCATAATCCGAATTTAATGTCACAGAAACAAAATTATGTTAGACGATGTTTAGAATCTGGAATTAGACGGTTCAATGACTTGATGGAAACCAGAGTAATATAAAGAGAGCAAGATAAAATTGACATAAACAATGAACGTTAAACATCGCTCTTTTTGGTAATATAATTAATTCGATAATAGTTGAGAGTCCAAAGAACCTCCAAGAAAACATAAAATAATTGTTAAAATATTTCGAATTAAATACCATCGAAAAAAATGAATGCGTTAGATGATAACACGAAGGTAAAAACTTTGCTTCGTAAATATTTAAGGAGCAAAAATCCCGGTATGTAAATCCCATTGTTTTGAAATTTTACAAAATTTTTCGATCCTATAAAACAATGCAAGTCTTTCGTTTACGATATTTAATTTTCAAAAAAATCTATTATTCCATAAAAAGTATTGTATTTAAAAAAAAAAAAAAAACAAATGTATTAAAGTTACGTTTGTGGATAATATTGGTATATTTTCGACCCTTTTCATCTAACGTGCAAATTATTCTATAAAAAATGTTCCTCGCATGAATATTTCTCTGTTCCCTAATCTATTATTTCTGTGATGAAAGAAATTTTATCCACAAGCATAAAATAGTAAAGCACATAGAACATTTTTTCATTTTTATATTCGCCGCTACAGCAAATAGCAATAAAATAATGATGATGAATAAATTGTAAAAAAATTGCTTACGGTTCGGGCTTTTCGCCGACGGCAATGCTTGAGACCAGCAAGTTCACTGACGCCGGGTACGACGCTCATACCGGCAGTACCGAAAAGAGGTCCAAGAAAAAAGGCAGCAGCCGGTGGTCCCGATGGGTAACTGGGCAATAGACTAGCAAATTGTTCATACTGATGATGTTGACTATGAGCAGGTGTTAATTGATGATGGAGATGATGTTGTACATGAACAGCTGGATGAGCATTGCCCCTATTGAGAATATCCTCGATCAGAAAGGACGTTCTGCTAGCGGCGGTGCCATTTTGTTGCTGAGCCTGATGTTGTTGACACGTAGATTCCATCATTTCGATATTTCATAAATGTCTTCTTTCTCCAACAAAGTTCTAGAAGATTATTATTCCCTTTGAAATAGGGAACGAAGTAAATCCGAAAGTTGATTAATTTTTTTTCGGTATTTTAACTCACATTTAACTACACAAATAATCTATTGCAAATTTTCCTGTATTTGAAAAAGTATCGAACAGTAACCACTGTATATATAAATTTTAATTTCGTAATTTTCGACTCGCACTTGCGTTACTCAAATCCCTCAAATTCGATGAAACTTGAATAATCTTTGCAAATGACAGATTTCACCATAATAATGAAAGAACGTGTCACTCCCACCGTATCCTGTGTACTATTTTATTTATATCGAAAAGTTTATTTCACTCGTAGTATTTGCTATCCAGAGGAACGAAAGTCCTCTTCAAAATAGTTGATCAAATTTCCACGTAGTTCGAAACACGTGGAAGAAATTTGACAACGTCAAAACACTGTAATCACTTTTCAAGGTAGAAAAATCACTAACACCTTAACTTGAAGCTCATTTTAAGAATACTGGATTATTCGTTCAATCGGTCGAATCAATCGTAGCTCAAAAATCATTTAACAAATATACGCGTTTATATATATTAATTTATCGATGTGTTTATGTATATAAATATGTATACGCGTATATGGAAATACCGTGTTAATTGTGACACGTGTCGTAACATCATTTGTATCCTGGGTAAGATACTGTTACCGTTTAAATCCCTATCGGTCCGTCAACCTGCGATTGAGCCTCTCGCGTCACCCCTCGCTCGCTCCCATAACACAGTCGTTCTCGTTGTCGTATTTCGTTCGAGCAATACCGAGAGGTGAACCAAGAGTTTTCCACATTCACTCTATACACCAACGTATTCATACGTATGTATATCGACAAGGGGGTTGTTTTAAAGGGTGAGGAGGGGGTTGCTCGTTCGTAGAGGGTTTTCCTCGTCGTTTCATCCCGATTGGACGATCCGAGAACGTTTTGCACCCTTCCGGTTGGACGATAACGCTCAACGGGGGCGTGACCTTTCCTTACTCGTTGCCATGACGATATCTCGAGAGTTGGCGAATTTACGGATTCGCCTGGTTCACGAGAGAAGAGATCTCATGGAACGTTCTCTCTTCCTCTCTCTCTCTCTCTCTCTCTTGCAATTTCTCTCTGTCTATATTTTCAAGCTTTCTTTCTCTCTCTCTCTCTCTCTCTCTCTCTCTCTCTCGTTTTTCCCTATACTCTATCGTGTATAATGTACGTGCATCCCCACAGAATCTTCCACTTGATATCGTGTACAATACACGTATGCAATATATGACCTGCTGCTGCTCTGCGCCCGCAATCAAGTGTACACCGATAGTATCCAATTCCCATATCCGTGTATTTGTCACACTGACAAATCTCCTACCACATATTTCGAGTATATACCTTTAAGCTTGATGAGGCCAATGGCGCACATTTATACTATAATTCGTACACAGTTACGCGAACCTCGGTCAACGATTGCTCAGTTGAAATTATACACTGAGAAAAGAAATTTGTTGATTCAACAAAATTTTTGTTGAATCAGCAAATTGTGGCGAACAAAATGAAATTCGTTAATTCAATAAAAATTTGATTAATTCAACAACTTAATTTGCTGGCTCAAATAATTATTACGGATTACGACGAAAATATTGATGAATCAACAAAATTTTCTGTTCAATTAACAAATTTCATTTTGTTTGCTACAATTTGTTGATTCAACAAAAAATTTGTTTAAACAACAAATTTCTTTTCTCAGTATACTTGCTACTAAATGTATTCGGCATTGATTATTATCAATCTTCAAAAATAGTTCACCTATGATAATCAAGCAAATTTTTCTCTCGAAATAAAAGTCAAAGTCCTTTTTTTCTTGTCAGAGGAACAATAAAGTTTCGGGTATTATCAAAATTTTGTATCTCGAGCTCGTTTAGGTACAAAAATGACGAAATCAACATCGGACGTAGAGTTTGATTAAAAATGCTCTTGGTTTTGGGTGACTTGTTTCTTATTTTTTTTTATCGCAATTCCTGCGTGCTCAGTTGAAAGGGATTTGATTATAAATTCGTAAGAAAAAAAAAGTTTTACGCAACCAAAAATTTTGTACAGCCGTCAATTTTTGGCTTTTTTCCTCCCATATTCATGAACATCTTTCCAATAAAAATAATTTGATTCACCCATACGTATTTTAGCTCCTTTTGCGGCCATTTCTTGATTGTTTTCTTTGTTACTGGATTCGAAACGTTTTCACAACGATTGGTACTGTTTCACTCTTTATGAAGTATTGAAATAATATTTTTAAGTGAAAAAAAAGAAGAAAAAAAACGTTTTTCGAAAACTGTCCACATCAATCATCAGATACTACTTTGCATAATTTTTTTACATAATTTTGTCTTGATAAACATCGTGATACTCACTACAAACAATTGACTTCGAGTAACTCGACACGAATATCCATCACAGCTCATCTATTTCTGATGCATGTATCGACAAAAAACATCAATATTCATTTGCTCCATTTGATGTCTGAATAAAAGAAACAGAACTTTATTGTACGTTGGAGAAACATACGACAAATACTATTTTCGTTATATCCGCATATAAAATGAATTTGGGTTGGGAGTTATGGAATTCGTTTTATATTCCTCATACTTTATCGAATTTGGCAACTCGAAGTAAGTCAGTCCCGAAGTAGATCTATGCATAAATCGTATGTTTTCCTCCAAAAAGCCTCACAAAATTGGTTGATTGAAAAAAATTCATTCTTTTTAAGGTTTTTCAATGAAAAATAATCATTTGTATGGATCTCCAAGTCTCGTTAACTCTCACCATTTTTTTCCATTCATATTTTCGAGTCTTCAGCCGAATAAGAATTTCACCAATCGACTGCTTCTTTCGAACAATCCAACTAGCATCAAACATATTTTTATCTCTTCAAACGTGCTAGGCACCATTATTTGAGCTTTTAAACATCATCAGGGCTCATCCTGCATTTACAAGTTGAATATAAAAGAACAAATGACACAAAATTCCAAGTCGAATTTTTGCGTTGGCTGTTTGATTCGATATTATATATATACTAGTCAATATATAGGATACGTAAAGTCCTTGATACGGAGGGATGCTGAGGGATGTTGAACATCGGAGACGCGAGATTGGATTACTTATCGTGCCGCCGAGCTCAACTACGTCAGCTTGCATACATATATATAAGAGAACTCCACATATGTATATACACACTGATATTGCTGGTCGATCCTCGCTCTATACGAATTTCTTGCCATTGCCATATACCACTACTATTGATATCCTGCATATCCTCCATTCTTGTGAAAACGTCGTTTATATGTACTCCCATGTCTCTGATCACCTGAGTGTATACATCGTACATATCCTCCCTATCTTCTCTCATCGTGGCAGTAGACAGCGTTATTATAGCATCAGACATACTACCACGTACATATTGTACGATGTATACACTCTGAACTCAGCATGTATCGGTGT